>JAADVR010000583.1:0-22026 GCA_023335855.1 Pythium scleroteichum | reverse complement strand
GACTTCATTCTCATAGGTTTGTGTCCGTACAATTGCACCCTCACGATCGACACCTATAAGCCGGCTGGCCCCCGCGGACAATAATATGTTGCTGCATGCTACACCTGCTGCACCGATGCCACAGACCACAATCTTCACATCTTCAATGGACTTGCCCACCAGTTTGAGCGCATTGATCAGACCAGCATATAACACAACCGCTGTGCCATGCTGGTCATCATGAAATACAGGAATGTCCAATTCCTCATTCAGACGACGTTCAATTTCGAAACAACGCGGTGACGAGATATCCTCCAGATTAATGCCGCCAAAACCAGGTGATATCGCTTTCACAGTACGTATGATTTCCTCGGTATCCTGTGTATCCAGGCAGATTGGGAAAGCATCCACACCTGCAAACTGTTTGAATAACATCGCTTTACCTTCCATGACAGGCATCGCTGCACGAGGCCCAATATTACCAAGCCCAAGTACCGCACTGCCATCAGATACGACGGCCACTGTATTCCGTTTAATTGTCAATGAGAAGGCTTTGCCGGGTTCTTCTGAAATGGCTGAACATACACGAGCCACATCCGGAGTGTACACACGTGACAGATCTTCCCGGTTTTGAATCGGGGTCTTTGGTGTTACTTCGATCTTACCGCCCAGATGAAGCAGGAAAGTCCGATCCGATACGTTAATAATGGATACACCTTTGAGCTGGCGCACCCCTTCTATAATTTTACTGTTATCTTGTGCATCTGTAACTGCGACCGTCAAGTCGCGCACGCTTACATCCTGATTGGTGGAAATCACGTCGATGGCAATGATGTCTCCCCCAGCTTCCGAGATGACCGAAGCCACTTCGCCAAACTTGATATCCTTAGTTGTCATTTCCAGTCGAATAATAATGCTGTTACCATCCAGATTTCTTTGATTCATTTCCATTCCTCCCAGACTGAAAGTCTTGAGTTACATGTTACGTGTTTGTCTTCGCTACGCGGACACGTTTATCCTTTATCTTGTCCAGAAAAAGTGGTTCAACAGCCAAATGCATAAATTAAAAAAGATGCCCTGAACACCAATGCAGGCGTTCAGGGCACTCTTTTTCTATCCTAACTCCGTTTATAAAGTAAGGATGAACCTATATTATTTTCGAGCAGCCGGTCTGCGCAGAACACAAATGTCATATGGCTTCAAGCTGAGACTTGCTTTCACAGCATCACCACTGAGCAGATCGGTATAGGACTGTCCATCTAGTTCAACCAGCTTCTCATCTGGCGTGTAGTTCTGTACAAACACATAATCTGCTGTACCATCTGTACGCGTATGTGCCGTTGTTCCGGCAGGCAGCTCAGTTTCAAGTCCACGCTCAATGTTCAGGTCAGCGATTAGCTTCGCATAGAAATCATCATAGAATGGTGCTTTCAGACGTGTCGCTACGTAATATGCTTTTCCTGAACCCAACTGGTTAACCGTCAATGCAGGGCGTCCAGCATAAAAGTCAGAACGGTACGTAGCCAGGGACTTCGCGCCTTCCAGATGAATCAGATCACACAGTTCAATTGCATCATACGCTGTTTTGAGCTGAAGCTCATTGCCCTTCTCCGGAATGATTCCGTTCAGATCACGATCATGCAATCCGTCAATTTCCTCGGACCAGATGCCAAGTGTCTTACGCAGCGGGCCTGGGAATCCACCCAGGAAACACAGATCGTTTTCGTTAACAATACCAGACCAGTAAGTTGCTACAAACGTACCACCTTGTTCTACAAACTTCTCAATACGTTCTCCGACACCTTCACGTACCAGATAGAGCATTGGCGCAATCAGCAACTTATACTTGGACAGATCTGCATCCATATCAATAACGTCTACAGCGACTCCCTTTTTCCAAAACGCTTCGTAATGCTCTTCCACGGTCTGCTCATACTTCACACCGATATTACGCGGTCCCTGGGAATCATTAACGGCCCAGCGGTTTTCCCAATCAAAAATGATTGCAACTTCTGCCGGAACCGCTGTTCCTACAATGGCTTCCATGCCTTCAAGAGCCGTTCCTACGTCGGTGACATCTTGGAACACTCGAGTGTGTTCCGTTCCTACGTGGTCTACCACCGCACCATGAAGTTTCTCACTGGACCCCCGGCTTTTTCTCCACTGGAAGTACTGAACACTATCGGAGCCGTGTGCCACAGCCTGGAGAGAAGAGAGCAGATGCATGCCAGGTTTTTTCAGCTTGCTGACATCTTGCCAATTCGTTGAACTTGGAGTACTCTCCATCAGCAAGAACGGCTGACCGCCTTTGATAGAACGAACGATGTCATGCATCATTGCGATCCGGGATGCCTGTTTCGCGTCGTCATCTGCATCATGCCAAGTCGGATAACTGTCCCAAGAGAGGAAATCCAGAATATCAGCGAACTTCCAATAGTTCAGACCGCCATAGAATTCCATCAGGTTTGTTGTGACTGGCAGATCAGGATTCTGAGCTTTCAATGGTTTTGTTTCATGCACGATAAAATCAGCTGTCTGGTCCGTAACGAAACGGCGCCAATCCAGATTCATTGCGTGTACCTGTGTCTCACCGTGTGGAGCCGGAGATTCCACTTGACTCCAGTCTGTAACCGTATGGCTCCAGAATGTGGTCCACCACGAATGATTCAGTTCATCGAGTGTTTTATACTTCTTCTGAACCCAACCACGGAATGCTTCCTGACAATAATCACAATGACAGTCTCCGCCGAACTCGTTCGAGATATGCCAGCCGATTACAGCCGGATGATCCGAATAACGTTCTGCCAGTTTTGTGTTAATCGCAGTAACCTTCTCACGGTATACCGGGGAAGTATAACAATGGTTGTGACGGAAACCATGCAGATTGCGGACACGCTTCTCGGATACGCGGAGCACTTCCGGGTACTTCGCGGACATCCAAGCAGGTCTAGCACCACTTGGTGTAGCGAGGAATGCATAGATACCGTTTGCTGCAAAACGATCCAACACCTGATCCAACCATTCAAACGTGTATACACCCTCTTCCGGCTCAAGGGATACCCATGAGAAGATACCAATGGACATCACGTTACACTTGGCAAGCTTCATCAAGCGAATATCTTCTTCCAGAACTTCAGGATAGCGGAGCCATTGCTCCGGGTTATAGTCTGCGCCATGCAACATGTGCGGGGCTTTGGAACTTACAGGTGGAAATTTGTATGTCATAATGACAACTCCCTTGCTTTAATTACTGTTTTTTTAGTTTATATACGATAACGATAACGATAACGATAACGATAACAACGACTTCACAGACGATACATATTACGCTAGATTACACGTATGTCACGACATCTGATTCTTCAACAGTAGCAAGTGCTGTAAACGATTCCAACTTGCGACCTTTAAAATCAAACATGGTGAGGTTGCCCCAGTTATTCGGATGACCGACGGACCATTCTTCTTTACTTGGTATCCAGGCAGGTTCCCAATAATAGAATCCGTGACCCAAACCACCAGGAACTTCGCGAATAATCTGCAATAGATCCTTCAGGTATTTGGTCTGTCCCTCTACACTTGCAGGGTATCCTGGTAACAACATATCTTCCTGATTCAAAATCCATTCAATGCCTTCCGGCTGCTCCAGCGTCCAGGGATAAGCGGTTTCAACTACATTGATCGGTTTGCCATAACGCTCAGCCAGATCATGAAGATTGTCACGTAATGCGTCGAGTGTGCCATGCCACCAAGGGTAATACGAGAGACCAATGATATCAAACTCCACACCCAGTGCTTCAAAGCGATCGTAAAACTTGCGGCTCTCGGCGTTATCTCCACCACGATCAATATGTATCATAATCTGAATATCCGCGTCAACGGATTTGACCGCAGCAATTCCGTACTTCACAAGGCCTGCAAAACGCTCCCACTGTTCGTCCGTATCATGCTCTTCTCCACCAACACGTCCCTCATTCCATAACATGCCTGGTGTAATCTCGTTGCCCACCTGCACCATGTCCGGAAGCGCATCGTGTTCCTTCAACGTTCTCAGAACGTCAGCCGTATACATGCATACCGCACGTTGAAGCTCTTCATAGGACAGGTGCTCCCATGCTTTCGGCTTCCATTGATTGGCTGGATCAGCCCAGCGATCAGAATAATGGAAATCAAGCAAAAATTTCAAGCCCTGTTCCTTGATCCGTTTGGCTACCTCCACCGTCCGCTCCAGATTGCAGAATCCACCAACAGGATCATTCCAGATTCGAAGTCGTATCGCGTTAGCGTCATTAATCTTCAGGATGGACAGCAAGTCTTGTTCCTTGCCATCCACATCACTATAACTCCCGCCATGCTGTTCGATTTCATCCATAAAGGACACATCCATTCCCAGAATGAATGTCTTTTCCGTCAAGTTGCTCACTGTATCAACCTCCATTAATTTGGGGTACAGGCTCAGCCTTTAACTGAGCCCAACGTCATACCTTTGACAAAGAAACGTTGCAGGAAAGGATACACAATCAAGATCGGTGCACTTCCGATGAATATCTGAGCTGCCCTTACCGTAGTTTGAGAGAGGGCTTCCATTTCTTTTGGATTCATGCTCATGCTACTCATATCACGTCCAATAATGACCGTTTGCATAAATGTAGCAAGTGGGTAATCCTTGGCATTATTCATGTAGAGCAATCCATCAAACCAGGAATTCCAGTGGAACACCATACTGAACAATGCAATTGTTGCAATGGACGGCATCGAAATGGGAAGAAAGATCCTGAACAATGTTCTGAAATGGCTAGCTCCATCCATCAGGGCCGCTTCCTCCAGCTCTTTTGGAATACCGCGGAAGAAGTTCAGCATCAGAATGACAAGGAATGTGTTAACTGCCCCAGGGAGTACCAGTACCCAGAAGGAATCCATCAACCCGATCTTCTGGATAACCATGTAGAACGGCACCAATCCCCCGTTGAAAATCATACTGAATACAAAAATCCAGGAGTAGATCGTTCTGCCTTTGAATTCACTATTCTCTTTGGACAACGGATACGCCGCCAGGAACGTAATCAGCAAGGTAATAGCTGTACCGATCACTGTACGTAGAAGTGAAATCCAGAGCGAGTTCAAGAAAATTGGATTGTTCATCGTTTTTTTGTAAGCCTCAAGTGAAAAACCTACGGGCCAGAGATTGACCAGATTGGCATCGGCAGCAGCCTTTGTACTAAAGGATACTGCCAGTACATGAATCATTGGTACGATACACATAATGGCGACCAAAATCAGAAAGCAGGTATTGACTATATTAAACACGCGATAAGGCAATGATTTATGATACATCGTGGTCCCTTCTTTCTCTGTTCATTCGTTTAGAATATGCGATATCCAGCGTATTTTTTGGCTAAGCTGTACGATACAAGGATCAAGATCATACTAATAACCGATTTGAACAATCCGATCGCGGTTGCAAAGCCCATCTCACCATTCTGCATTGCGGAACGATATACAAATGTATCAATGATGTCACCCGTTTGATATACGAGCGGGTTATACAAGTTGAATATCTGGTCAAATCCGGCATTCAGTACGTTACCAAGCGCCAGTGTTCCTACAACCATCAACATCGGCACAAGCGAAGGGATTGTAATGTGCAGTGTCTGTTTCCAGCGTCCTGCTCCGTCAATCTCCGCTGCTTCGTACAACGCTGGATTAATTCCGGCAAGGGCAGCCAGAAAGACAATCATGTTATAGCCAAATTCTTTCCACACATCTGTCAGAATGACCGTAGATCGGAACCAACTGTTGTCTCCCAGGAAGAAATATGGCCCAAGTCCAAAGGTTCCCAGAACCCGGTTAACCAAGCCGCCTGTTGACAACAGATCTATCAAAATCCCGCCCAGAATGACCCAGGACAAGAAGTGAGGTAAATATACGAGTGTTTGAATCGTTCGCTGTACAGCCATCTTGCGAACCTCATTCAAAAGAATGGCAAAAACAAATGGAACAAATAAATTGAAAATCAGTTTAAGTACAGCAATAATTAATGTGTTCCAGATGACCTGTAAGCTGTCTTCACGTTCAAACAAATATCTAAAGTTGTCCAGCCCAACCCATTCAGAACCGCTAATCCCAAGCCATGGCTTGTAGTTCTGGAACGCCATAATGATTCCGCCCATAGGCACATAACTGAAGATAATCAGAAAGATAATGGCTGGCAACAGCATAACGTGGAATGGCCAAGTGCGTTTCAAAGTTCTCATGATTGCTCCCCCTGTATTTCTTCCTACTCAAGTACTCCCTGAGTGGCTTATAATGCGATTATATCAACCTTTTACGGGGTCCAAACAGCACATAAAAGCAATATAAATGGCACAAATTCAACCACTTTGCCTCAGCTCTAATAAACAAAAAAAGCGCCCAGACGTTAGTCGTCTGGGCGCTCCTTGTAATTATTTTTTCACACTGTCATACCATTCGTTAACCTCTTGCGTAATTTGGTCACCGCCACCGGATTTCCACGTTTGTACAAAGGTATCAAACGCATCAACCGGATTTTTGCCATAGATAATTTCGTTAAATGCTTGATTCTCGATTTTGTTCAAATAGTCAAGCTTGGATTTCATCGTCTTTGTTGTCGGACCTGTGAACATGTTCTTGAAGGAAATTTCTTCTTGGCTCAGCAACACTTTCGCTGCTGCTGGAGTCTCTTTACCGTAGTTGACAGCAACATCTTTTTCAAGCTTGGTTTCCGGCTCTTTGCCATTGGCCAAATTCATCAGAGCTTTCATCTGTGCATCTGGAATACGAGCACCGTCACGAACAAGCAAATAACGTACAACGTTCACATATCCGCCTTCGATCTCGTCAATCGGCATTTGTTTTCCATCTGCATCCAGTTGATAATCATAGCCTGCAAACAGACCGTTATCATAAGGGCTACCTGGTGCCGGGTCTGCATAATTGTCAAACAGGTAGTTCTGATACGTAAAGAATGCTTCTGGGTGTGCCATATCTTTTTTGATCAACGTAACACCATTAACGAACTGTGTCCCGTGACGCATCGCTTTGCCTTCAGGACCAGACGGAATTTCAATCGGTTTCCACACGGCACTCGGTACATTTTTCACTGTATCGAGAAGTGGCCATCCACTCATCCAGTAAGGTCCTGGAATAATACCCGCAGTTCCTGCAACTGCTGGCTCTGCTGTTTTGTTCTCATCCCATAGAGCTGCTTCCTGCGGGATATATCCTTTTTTGAGCCATTCGCTCAATTTGGTCAGACCTTGCTTCATACCCGGATTGATAGAGCCATACTCCAGCTTGCCGTCTTCCCCCAGATTCCATTGGAACGGCAATGTTCCATATGCTCCGAAGATCCAAGATGGGTCTCCCATCCATGTATTCATGGAAGTTTTGAAACCAATGCTGAGCGGAGTGACTTTATCAGGAGCCAAGCCGTCAGGGTTATTGTTTTTGAATGCTTCCATCACTGCTTCCAGTTCGTCGATGGTTTTTGGTGCCTTCATGTTCAGCTTATCCAGCCAATCCTGACGAATCCAGAGCAAGTAATCATTGTTGTAGGCATAGTCCAGAACAGGGATACCCATTCTTTTTCCATCACGACTATACTGGTTCCATACGTTTGGATCTTGTTCAATTGCTTTTTTCCATGTGTCCGAAGCATATTTATCGAACAGTGGACCTACTTCTTGATACATTCCAGAATCAATCAGATCCTGAGCAAGCAGATTATCACCTACGTTTACAATATCAGGCATTTCCTGTCCTGATGACATCGCAAGACGAAGCTTGGTTGCAAATGCTCCATTTGTGTCTGTTACTGACCACAACGATTTGATTTCAATCCCGAATTGATCTTTGGCCCACTTGGTTGCCACGTTATTTTCCATGGATTCGCCATTTTTAAATTTCAGCTCTGGATCGATTCCCCATGCTGTAGTAATAGTAACTGCCGGATCATATTTCTCTTTGTATTCGTTTTGGGTTCCCGATGTACTTGGTGTTGCACTATCTCCGCCCCCACTGCCTCCTGAACATCCTGCAAGAACGACAGTTAGACTCAGCGTTGTAGCGAGAAGCGTCAAGAATCTCTTTTTTGTTGATTGCGCTCTCATGTTGTTCCCCCTTAAATCGTTTTGGTTACCCTTTCATTATAGGCTGACCAGGCCTTTGAGCCTATGATACGAAATCAAGATTTCTGCACCTTTGCCAACCTATATTCTGGAATGTTGTTGAAATTATGCCTGATCTCGAAATTCATTTGGTGTCATACCATAATGTTTTTTGAACATTTTGCTGAAATATTGCGGATTTTGATAGCCAAGTTCACTCGTAATCTCGTATATTTTTTTGTTGCTATTCTTAAGCAGATATAGAGCACGTTCCATGCGCATACGAATCATGTAGTCCCCAAGACCTTCCCCAGTCTCTGCCTTGTAAATTTTCGATAAATATACGGGGTGTAAATATACCTTGTCCGCAATCATCTTCACCGACAGATCCTGTCCTGTATCTCTTGTCACCAACTCCTGAACCTGCTTGATCACATGTCTGCGGCTCTGCACACCTTCCTGATCGGACAACTCTTCCTGAAGCTTCGCCAGCATCTCGGTGGCCCAACGCCGCAGCTTCTCGGGGGATTGAATCAACTGATGAGCAAGGAGCAGATCGAATCCCGCATGATCAATCTCATGCACCAGATGCCCCTGTTTATGGGCGATATACATAAATGCATTAGTTACCGACAGATACATCTCATACACATGTTCTCTGGACAATCGTACCTGTTCTGCCGCGTCAAAGACCGTGTTCAGCTTACGCGCTGCCGCTTCCCATTGCTTGGTCTCGAGCAATTGCGGAAGTACAGGCGGTTTGTACAGCTCTTCGAGCGCCTGCGTTGCATCATTCTCCGGTCTTTTGCTGAGTGCCTGATCCATGTCCATATATATAATCTTGTGTTCTTCCGGTCCTGAAAGGACAAGCGAACCCAGACTTTTTCGATAAGCTGCTGTCAACTCGTTAAAGGGAAATGACGGTGTAACTACCATGGACAGATCTCCCTGTAAATATCGAATGACATGCTCACGGAAAGTTTCAGCTGAGATTCTCAGCGTCTCCAAGTCCATCTGCGGAGCTACGATCTGATCTTGATTCTGCAAGAACATAACCAGACACTCATGGGGTCCGCGACCAAACCACACGTTAAATTGCTCTCCGAGTACTTCCTCTGCAATATTACCTACCGCAAAATCCATCAGATCCAGAGACTGCTGGTCCATTGATGAGAAACGTCCTGTAAGGCGAATCAGCATCATCACAGCCGATTGTTCTGGATCGATATGAATCTCATATTGTTGCAGTTGTTCCCGAAGTGCCCGCGCCGTGATCTCACGCCCCAGCAGCAGATCATGCATGAGATTTTCTCGTAAAATTTTATAGTCAGACTTCCGACTGTATAAAAGCCGGTGATATTTATCGAATTCATCCCAATCATCGCGAAGAGACGTAATGGCTGCCGACACCGACCCCATAAACTCATCATCGTTTACGGGTTTCAGGATATAGTCCGCTGCCTGCAATTGAATGGCTTTTTTAGCATAATCAAAATCGCTGTGACCCGTTAGTAAAATACAGCGGATATGAGACCAGCGCTTGCTTACCTCTGCAATGAGATCCAGTCCTGACATGCCAGGCATACGAATATCGGTAACTACGATGTCTACTGCATTTTCCTCCATAATCTCCAACGCTTCCTTACCGGATGCGGCACGCAGAACGGTCGTTACTCCAAGCTCTCCCCAGGGGATCGTAAGTTCCAGACTTTCTGTTACGTATGTCTCATCATCTACCAGTAATATATCAATCAAGTGATTCACTCCCTATTTCGTTCATTCTGCAAATGGATTCCATCGCTACACATTCCAAGTGCTTATCCTTCATTCTCCAGAAGAAACTCCTGTTCGGCAGGCCATGACAGCGTAACGCGTAATCCACCAAGTTCCGATTCCGTTACATCCAGCCCTGCCTGCTCCCCATATCGAAGCTGGAGTCTCTGATTCACATTCCACAGGCCACAGCCCATCTCCTGATCCATCGTTCCCCTGAGCTTATTCAGAAGAGCCTCACGTGCCTCCTGCGTCATGCCTTGCCCATCATCTTCAACTACAAGAACCATGACACCGCCCTGTTTTTCCCCGGATACTCTTATTTCTCCAGCCTCCGCGTCCGCTTCGATACCGTGAATTACCGCATTCTCCACTAGTGGTTGCACGATGAGTGGCGGTACCTCCTGTCTTAACATCTCATCAGACAGATCAATCTTGTAATGAATGCGGTCCATACGCATCCGTTGGATCTCCAGATAACAGCTGACAAATTCAATTTCTTCTGTCAACGGTACCACGTCCCGCTCCTGTCTTGTCGTATACCGATAATATCGGGATAGATTATGTGACATCGCTACAACAGCGTCCATACGCTTGAGTTTCGCCATACTTGTAATGAAAGAGAAACAATTATAGAAAAAGTGCGGGTTAATCTGCGATTGCAGCTGCTTCAACCGAGCTTCACGTACATGAATCTGTTCCAGGTAAACGTGTTCAAATAACTGCTGGATCTGCTCCACCATCAAGTTGAAACGTTCGGACAGGAAACTGAATTCATTGCGGCCCTTTGGCTTAATCCTCACGGAATAATCCTCCTGCTTCAACCGCTGGAACCCGCGAATGAGTTGTTTCACTGGCACCTGCACCTGTACATAGAACAAGTACGCCACACCAAAACTCATTAACAACAAACAAATCATGGAAGAATAGAACAGCATATTGGATTGATGAATGGGCTTCAGAATATCTGATAGCGGCATATAGTCCACCAAATACCAGCCTGTTGTACTGGATTTCACAGTGTTGACCATATATGGCTCGTTCCCGATCACTACTGTACGATTATCAACGTCCTGAAGTTTATGGATGGACAGTTCTTCCATCAACTGATTCGTTAATGAACGATCTGAAGTCCGGTTATAGATAACCCCCGATTCTTCACGGAAATAGAAGGGATCATGCCTGCCATCGTCCTTGAATTTGTCGAGCATATCCCGAATGTTGTCACTATCAAACTCCAGTTTAATAATCGTTTCTGCATTATTAGCCGGGTCTTTAATACCGTATGGGGATACCGTAATCCAGCTAAACATGAACCGATCATCTTCCCCATCCTGAATTTTGCGTACATCCCAGCCGGAAATGATATTTTCCCTTAGCGCTTCTTTATCGTAAGAACGTGCGTCCCTTTCGGAAACCACCCTGCCCAGCGAAGGAGAATACAGATATAATTTCGTGGCCCAATTGGATGAGCTTTCCTGAATACTCAGCTTATTCTGAATACGTTTGACCAGGTTGATCGCATCCAGATCAAAGTAGTTACTGTCCGCATAGATTCGCCGGAAGCTGCCAATATCAGGATCATGTATGAGCAGATTAGGCCATGAGGATAACAGTTCGATGTGTGTGTTCACTTGATTTTGGAAAAATTCAAGCTGGTTACTATTCGATCGATTCAACTCATCTCTGAGAACAGCTGTTGTTTTGTGATTGGAGTACCAGTACAAAAGCACTACAGGAATCAGCATAATCAGAATAAGAATGACCATTTTGGAAAACAGGTTTGTCCGATATGACATCTTTTCATCTCACCTTGTCTTAATTTGTCGTGACATTAATTGTAATGATGTAAGCGCTAAAGACAAACTATTTTTTTTGAGACAAACCGATTCATTATCTAGCGTAAGCGTTACCAATTCAAGGGGGAAGGAGATAAAACCAATATTTCTGCACTAAATGCAACTTCCACGCACAAAAAGAGCCAGCGATTAGCCAGCTCTCTATCTAATTTCAGTATATATCTTTAATCGTTCTATTCAACTCAAACTTTATTCCACTTCTGTTTATGTAATTATTCTTTTTTTCTATGAAAATATCAACTATGGAATATCATAATCAAATACCGTATTCGCTCCATCCACGCCTACATCCAGCACAATATCCATAAGTTTCCCATTGACGAATAGAGGGGATTCCGCTTTCCCGTAAAACTCCAACTTGCCTGTAAACGTTCCATGGCGTTCAATCTCAACATGTACGGGCCTTAATTGGACAGACTGCAAGGCTTCCAATAGGGGATCGTCCTTAAACTTATAACTGCGTGCGAGATCAGGCAATAACACGGCGGATACGGAATCTCTGCCGTAATTTTTGAGTGTCAGATCACAGGTTGCTCGGGTCTCACCCGTTTTCAGCACGTTAAAGGTACAAGAGCTTGCATTCTGTACATAGGATACCGCATTAATGCCTGAAGCTCCCCACTTGGCTACATACATGAATTTATCTGTCATGTACGAATAACTGAGAACGATAGCGATAACTACGATCCATAACCCCTTTGCAAGACCGGGGAATGATTTTCCAATCTCTTTGCGAGTAAGGTAGAATCCACACGCGAATATCCCCAATCCGAGGAAAAGTGTGATATGAACTCCACTCAAGTAAGATGTAGTATACGGTGATATACCTATTGCTGACAGCATGGTATCTCCAACAGAAAAACCAAGATGATGGTTACATGTAAAGATAATAGCAAATAGCAATAAAGCCCCTGAGAACACAAGTCTGGTTCTCGACACACGAACACCCCCTAATCAACCACCTTATTATATCATATTTTTCCTATTTATGATTAACAATCCAAATCAAAAAACAACAATAAAAAGAACGTCTTCGGTTGTTCACCGAAAACGTCCTCCATTTTCACCGCTGACAAGAGCTTGTAATAACACAGGTCTCTCTGTCATGGCTAACGATCATTTATTGCTTAGACAAGAATGCATCGAGTTGTTCCTGTTTGGCTGCAATAATTTTATCGATTCCCGCTGCTTTCAATTTCTCCAGATATTTCGGAATCATCTCATTTGGATCAACTGCGCCCGATGTCATACCCGGCTTGAACTGTTTGTTTACGTTGTTGACAGCCGCAATTTCATTTTTGACAGATTGGCTGTTGAATGTAAAGCCCAGTGCTGGCGACTTCACACCTTTGGCGTTAAACTCTTTGAACTTCTCCCATTTCTGTGGATCTTCATTATCCCAGAGGAAGTTCAGGAATTGGTTACCCAGTTGCCATTGTGCACCTGGATTGTAGGTACGACTGTTGGCATCTACGCCATCAGGGAGAGCAATGATATTATCCTGTCCGTCTTTTTTCACATAATGTGTACCTTCAATTCCGAAGTTTAACAAGTTGTTAATTTCCTTGTCGGAATGCAGCAGGTTAATGACCTGCATCGCTTTCTCCGGTTGCTCTGAAGAACGGGAGATCGCGAGCATCGCTCCAGATGCATCACCCGTCGTGATTGTCGGCTGTGTCATCTCAATCTGAGTCAGTGGGAAACCCACATACCCTTCTTCTTCTTTATCCTTGCCTGGCTTCATGCCATCTGTCCAGAGAAACGCTTTTCCAGCCTTCGCCTGGTCTTTCGGGAACACATTGGACGTAGCAGCATCACTGTTGATATATCCCGCTTGATACCACTTGCGAGCGAGTTCAGCCGCTTCTTTGAATTCTGGGGTCTCCACTTCATTCAGCACCGTTGTTCCGCCTGCTGTTTTGGAGATAACTCCAGGTACGGAAGCATCACCGAGATAATCCCAATCCAGATTCTCTAACAGCCCATTACCATTGGTATTGGACATATAGAATGGTGTGATGGCTGGCTCGTTTTCCTTGATTGTTTTGAGAAGTGGCTCCAGATCAGCCCATGTCTTTACAGCTGTCAGGTCCAGCTTATACTTGTCAGCCAGATCTTTACGTACCAACACACCACGTGTGGCAGCAAGTTCCTTATTCGTAGGAACGCCGTAATTCACGCCGTCTACCTGGGAACCTTCCAGAAAGGCAGGGTCCAGGTTTTTCTTAATATCCTGACCATGTGCATCAAGCAGATCATTTAAGGGCAAGAATGCGCCTTTAGCTACATTCACCGTGTAGTTCTGCCATGCTGCTGTGAAGATAATGTCTGATTTTTCACCTGAGGAAATCATGAGATTCAGCTTGTTATCCCACTGTCCCCAGTCAATTGCATTGATCTTAAGCGTGGCTCCGATCTTTGGTTCCATCTTTTTGTTAATCTCGGCTTCCACCAGAGCGACATCCTTCTGTGGTGTACCTGGATAGAATAGTGTCACTTCATAGGGTTTGCCCCCACCTTCACTTGCTCCTCCGCCTTCTGCGCCAGGTGTTGTTGTTCCACCCTTGTCTGATGAGCAAGCAGCCAGCACCAGGCTCAGCGCCATAACCGTTGCCATCATGCGTGACCATACCTTTAATGATCTAACCAATTGAACCCCTCCTGTCATGTGTTGAACCATACAACCGAATTCCCCAATTCACAATTAAACCGATAACTACTTCTGTATATGCCCTTTCAGTCCATCTTCATTTACCTTGCCCACTCCGCTAACCGGTTCAGAGTTATCCCTTCACAGCGCCAACCGTAAGACCTTTGATGAAATAACGCTGGAAGAACGGATATGCCAGTACAATTGGACCAATACCGACTACAGCCATCGCCATTTGTAGAGTTTTGTTAGGCAGATTCAGCAATCCACCCTGCGACGAAATCTGTGAAGAGACGTTGGAGTTGGTTGTTAAATATTGAATATCGAGCAGCGTCCGGTACATAAGGTACTGAAGGCTGATCGTCCGGTTATCTGATATAAAAATCATGCTAAGGTACCAGTCATTCCAGTAATTCAATGTACTGAACAACGCGACGGTTGCCATTACGGGAAGAGAGAGCGGAAGCACGATACGTGCAAACGTTCTCAATTCTCCCGCACCATCAATCCGAGCCGATTCCAGAATAGACACCGGAATGGAGTTCGCGAAGAATGTACGCATGACCAGTACAAAGAATGGGGATAGCAGTAGCGGCATAATGAGTGCCAGTAGGGAGTTTTTCAGATCCAATACGTTGACATAGACCAGGTACCAAGGTACCAGCCCCCCATTGAACAACATTGTGAAGAAGATGAAAAAGGCGAACCAGCCCCGGTAAGGCAGATCTCTCCGTGAGAGCGGATACGCATACAATGCGGTCAGCGCAACACTTGTAATGGTACCTACAACGGTAACGATAAAGGATATACCATACGAGTGAATGATCTGATCCATATCTCTGAACAGAAACTCATAAGCCGTCAGGCTGAATTTCTCTGGAATAAGCTTATATCCATTGGCAATTACTGTTGTCTCGTCCGAAAATGAGATGGCGAAGACAAGCAGGATCGGCACGATACAGGCAATGGCATAGAATAGAAACATCGCATGAATAACGGATGCGGAACGCTTCGATACGGCTAGTGGATCACGTGATTTCACAGCTGACTTGCCTCCTCTCAAAATAATGCATTATCTTTATCAATTCGCCTTACGATGGTATTGGATACAAGAACCAGTACAAATCCAACGATTGCTTGGTATAGACCAGCTGCTGATGACATCCCGATATCTCCACCGATAAGGAACGTACGATATACGTAGGTATCCAGTACATTCGTTACAGGGAACAGCGCTCCCGATTCCAATGGAACCTGATAGAACAGACTGAAGTCTGCATAGAAAATACGACCAATTTGTAATAACGTCATAATGACGATTAATGGGACGAGAAACGGAATGGTAATGAAACGGATCTGATGCCATTTGGTTGCGCCATCGAGCACAGCTGCTTCATAATATTCTTCATCGATACCCACGACAGCTGCCAGATAAATGACGGCATAATATCCAATATTTTTCCATGTGTTCACCAGTGGCAAAATATACGGCCAATACTTCGGCTCTGAATACCAGTCGATCGGCTGACCGCCGAACATCTGCAGGACCGTTGAGTTCATGAAGCCTGAATCCTTGCCCAGGAAAGCCAGTACCAGATAACTGACCACAATCATGGACAGGAAATACGGTAATAACATAAGTGATTGATATAACTTGGACATTGCCTTGTTCTTCACTTCATTGAGCAGAATAGCAAGCCCGACACCTACTAAGAGATTTAGTGCAATAAACACCGTGTTATACGCGAGTGTATTTCGGGTAATTTCCCATGCATCACTGGTTGAGAACAAATATTTAAAATTGTCCCATCCACTCCATGGGCTACCCCAAATACCATCAGCATAGTTTACATTTTTGAATGCGATCAGAACGCCGAACATCGGCATATAGTTGTTCACCAGTAGAAACAGGACACCTGGCAAGAACATGAGATACAGCACCTTGAATTTGCCAAGATTGTGCCACACAGACTTGCGCTTTCGGACTGTTTCTCCCGATATTTCCGATATCCGTACTCCCTTACCCGCCTGGGGTTGTGTCTTCATAACTTGTTCTCCCTCACTCCTCTTGAATTCTTCCTCAGGATGAAGCTCCGTTGCGGCTCCTGTGGTTCAAGTATACGGCGGGGCGAGTAAGACCTCTATCTGCTGTGGTGACCTGTTGACTTATCAAATTATGACTTTAGTACCAAAAAAAACAAAAGACGCAGCATGCTGCGCCCTGAACTATACGGTACGTGACTGTTTTCGAAACTCCTGTGGCGTTATACCCGTGCACTTTTTGAACATTTTGGTGAAATGCGAGTAATTGTAGTACCCCACCTTGCCAGCGATATCCGTCACTTTGACGGTGGACTGGGACAACAATGTCTTCGCTTTGGCTACTCTGCCCTGCAGAATAAACTCAGATAGGGACATCCCCTTCTCTTTCCGAAACAGACGTGATAGATAAGCGGGATTGAATCCGGCAAAAGCTGCAAGTTCCTCTCGCATAAGTTCTTCACCAATATGAGTTTCAATATAAACGCACAACTGATCCACAATGGTCATAGGGCTATGATCGTCCGGGTACAACACCGGGATAACACGATCAATCAGATCAGCCGTCCACTGCTTCAACTGCGGCAACGACCTTGTCACCATACTCTCCTCCGGCTCCCGTTCACCCGGATACAGACTGCGTATTGACACGTTTTTCTGATGAAGCAGCGGATAGACCACATGCAGCATGGCATGATAGTAGAGATGCAGCATTTCAGGAGATAAACCCTCTTGGGCAGCAAGCAACTCAAAAATCTCATCCACACGTTCTCGCAAATCCCCTACTTTACCTGTCTCAAAAAGAATAGATAATTCCGAAAACCATGGAATAGGCAAAAAGCGATCTTCCTGATCTCTTCCCCGCTCATCATAGACAAAAACTTCTTCAAGCTCCTTAATATTGCGCCGCTCCATATCCATCAGTTCATTTAACATGCCTTGCAGCTCAGTCACAGCAACCGGGGCACCAACATAACAGGACAACCGACAGTAGAAATACGTGCCACATTCCTGAATATATCCCTGACAACGTTGTGCCACTTCGCTCGCACTCGGAATGATGCCATCTTGCTCATAAGCAAGCACAATATTTAATCCACTTTGATCCTGAAACACCTCACCGGGCTTGTCGCTAAGCAGCATCTCTTTGGCTGCATTACGAAGGGCATATTCCAATACCTCTTCGTCACGCAAATCAAAATCACGCACCCATTCCTCTACTGAGATCACAATAGGTAACACACGAGCCTGCGGATCAATCTCGGCACCATACAGTTCTGCGAGCTCTTGCAACCGTTGTTCGGTTAACGTGATACGCTGAGAGATGGCATCTTTCCAGAAGCGTTCCGTCAGTAGCGGTTTATGGGTTTTCCAGCGTTTGTATACGGTCTCATAAACTTCGTTGGTACGGGTACGCTGCTCTCCATCCTTGATCTTCTCCACCGCCTGGGTTACTACCTTAATCAATTGATCCGCTGGAGCCGGCTTCAACACATAATCAAAGCTGTTTAGCTTAATGGCTGTCTGAGCATAATCGAATAAAGCATGCCCTGTCAGGAAAATGGTCATTATACCTGGATCATGTTTTAACACCCAACTTTGCAGGTCAAGCCCTGTTTCACCAGGCATCTCGATATCACAGATCATGATATCAATAGCATTAGCCTTTAAAATCTTTCTTGCCTCTTCGGCATCACCAGCACTGTATACCTGGTCAATGCCTGCTGCTTGCCAATCGACTCCTTCCACCATCGCTTGTAATGCATACACTTCATCATCCACGATCAACAGGTTCCGCATAGGCTCCCCCTTCTTCCTCTTCGGTCTGAGCGGGTAAATCAATGATGACTTTGGCGCCATGATCCACCTCATTGCCAAACTGCAAACTGGCTTGATCACCATACTTCACTAAAAGCCGATGAGCCACGTTCCATATACCGATATGCTGTCCACTCGGGTCTTCAGCATATTGTCCATGTTGCAGACGCCCCAACAATTCCTCTTCAAATCCGACACCATTGTCCACAATCATCAGTTGAAGCACCGTCCCATCGACCTGACCGGATGACTTCTCACCGAGGCGCGCCACGATCCGAATGACAAAGGCTTGTGTCCGGCGCTGAAATCCATGAATAATGGCATTCTCCACAAAAGGCTGAATGGTTAATGGCGGAATCACATAATGTCCCAGATTCGGCTCAACATCCAGTTCAAAATCGAATCTGCTTGGAAACCTCAGCTTTTGAATTTCTAAGTAATGACGAATGTGCTCGAGCTCTTCATCCAAACGAATAACACGTTTGCCTGCACGCAGACTGAATCGAAAATAATCGGCCAGATGACCAGCCATCTGCTGCACCAACTCATGTTTTTGCAAGGAAGCCAGACTATGAATAATATTGAGTGAATTCAGGTAAAAGTGAGGATTGATCTGCATCTGCAGTTGTTTGAACTCTGCCTCCCGCGTCCGCAACTGTTCCTCATACACATCAATCTTCAGATGCCTGATCTCACTGGTCATTTGATTGAAACTTCGTGTCATAAATTCAAGCTCCGACGAAGATGGCGGGTCCAGCTTCACATCGAGATCTCCACGGCTCACCCTTCTCATGCCTCGGATTAACGCATTCATCGGGCGGAATAACAGATGCCGCAAAAAGATCAGTGCAGTAACCAGAATTACTGCCGCACCAATGGGAAGCAGACGAATGATCTGCTGGAAAAACGGGAGGTTACGCATCATGTCTTCCTCAGGCAGCAGCACGATATAATTCATCTGGGACATGGCCGAGGCAGTACCCAACATCAAATATTGACGTGCTTCTCCCTTATTCACAACTTCAGAGATCACCTGATACGGATTCTTCAGGCCGGGAAGATGCGCTGCAGCCAGCTGAATCTGTGCAGTATTTAATGTGGAATCCGATAGTGCCCCACCGTCTGTTCCAACAATGACTGCACCTCCCCGATCTCCGGATTCAGTGAATTGTTGTGTATGATTCAGTGCATTCATATCAACAAGTGCACCTGCATAGAACTGCTGGTTGATTCTCACCGTTTTCACCAGCGCATTCCACGTCCCGCCACGCACGATGCTCCATTCCGGCTTCTGGATATCCCCTTCCAATTGCTGCATCTGGACTGGCATACTCTCCTGCACAACCGACTTTTTGACATCATAATTGCCTGAAGTCGCGAGCAGCAGATCATCATTCACGGCATCATATAGAAAAAAAGAATCGATTAGATTATAAAAACCGATATCTGTCATGAATTTGTTCATAATCCGTTGCTTTGCAATGATATAATCGCCGCTGCCGTATTTCAGAAAAAACAGAGAGATAATATCCGGGTCCCGCTCGCCCAGACTATATAAATACCGATTCGTCTCCTGTAAAACACGTTCATTCTGCTCCACACTCTTGGCGAGATGATTCATATTGGTGAGGGATACTTTGTCACGTACAACTTTCATGGCGTAGACGTTGTTGTAATAAAGCAGCATGAATAATGGCAGCATGATCAATGTAAGACCCACTATAAATTTAAAACGAAGTGAACGGATAAAGCTCATGGATTATTGATTCCCGCCCTTTTAGAGGTAGTTCAAAAAGTCCACTGTACTGAAACCAGACTTATTGAACACACACTTTATTTCAACATAGTTTTTTTCTATTTTCTTCCTTATGATGGCATGTTTATTGTAATCACCCCTGCTTGCCATTGTCTATGGGGTCCCGTGACCTTCACATATCAATTCTGGTGACTTCCATCCGCTCCAATTTCAAGAGTAACAAGCTTCATGTAGTAATAAATTCTCCAGTTGTAAAAAAAATCCTTCATTATTACTCAGAAGCTTCTCCCTAAAATAAATGCTGCGCAAGCCCCGGACTCCACGAACGCCCGATCTTGACATGCATACGATATATCACTCCTCGGGTTAGTCACCAGGATGTAGGGAGGCCTGTTCGATGAATATTCAACTCACTGCGTTACACTATGTCTATCTGGCATTTATCGTCTTGATCATCGCAGTTATGATCCGGCGCAGGGACACCACCATCATCTGTGTCGCAGGTATTATGACCATTGGACTTCTGGCAACCGAAACCTTAAGCGGGTCAGTTGCTGGGATCTTCAGCAGTTTTATCTATGCAACAAAAGAATTGCTGAGTACGATCTTTATCATCTCGATTATTGTGGCAATGAGCCGTGTTCTGATCAGAACAGGCATTAATGAGGTCATGGTAACACCCGTCACAAGGTTTATCCGTTCTCCTCAGGTCGCTTATTGGGGTATCGGATTGATCATGATGGTAGTATCGCTATTTTTCTGGCCATCCCCGGCCGTAGCACTCGTTGGTGCAGTACTGCTTCCTGTAGCCGTGCGTGTAGGTCTTCCTCCGATTGGAGCTGCTATTGCCATGAACCTGTTTGGACATGGGATAGCACTTTCGGGAGATTACATTATTCAGGGGGCTCCCAAACTTACGGCCGATGCAGCGGGTCTACCCGTTACTTCCGTCATGACGGCCAGCATTCCTTTGGTCATTGTCATGGGCACCGTATCTACACTTACAGCCTTCTGGATGCTGCGCAAAGAAATGAAATCAGGTTCACCTGTTCATTCCCCAAACGTTACATCAGGTACCGTGAGCACGGAACCTTCTTCTTCATCAGAGGCTGTGTCCACTTCTCAACCTGGCAATCTGCCTATTGAACGTCAAGTCATGTCGCCCCGTCTGAAAAAGGTGTTCGCTCTGCTTATCCCTCTGTTATTCGCAGTTGATGTGATTCTGATGTTTGTATTGAAATTGCAAGGCGGCGATGCAACAGCTCTGATTGGCGGAACCGCTGTGGTTATACTGATCGCCGTTACCCTTGCCGCACATCGACATGCGGGACCAGAGGAAACGACCAATTATTTAATAGAAGGATTTCAGTTTGGTTTCAAGGTGTTTGGACCGGTTATTCCTATAGCCGCATTTTTTTATCTGGGTGATGCTGCGATTACGGAGTTGTTCATCAACCCTCTTCCTGAAGGTTCACACGGGATTGTGAATGACCTCGGGGTCGCACTTGCTGGACTGGTGCCATTAAATGATACGGTGGGCGCCGTTACAATGACGGTGACCGGAGCAGTGACCGGAATGGATGGTTCGGGGTTCTCGGGGATATCCCTAGTTGGCTCGATTGCGTCCATGTTTGCAGGTTCAGCAGATTCCGCACCTGTACTGACAGCATTAGGTCAGGTTGCAGCCATATGGGTAGGTGGCGGAACCTTGATTCCATGGGCATTGATTCCTGCTGCTGCAATCTGCGGAGTCAATCCTTTTGAACTTGCAAGACGCAATCTGAAGCCTGTACTGCTGGGACTCACGGTAACAACAATTGTAGCCATCTTTCTAATCTGACCAAAGGTTATTTACACTGACACTACGATGACATAAGCACCTTCCAATCGCTGTTATTCCCAGATTTTTTTGATCCCCTTTCTCAAGGGAAAATCCGGTAATAGCGTATGCTTCCGATGCAGCTTTCTTTCAGAAAGCTTTTAAACGACCGCTTCGCTTTTTCAGGTTTTTTCTGTCCTCTCCGTTAT
>JAADVR010000582.1:0-22063 GCA_023335855.1 Pythium scleroteichum | reverse complement strand
GGTGCCGTCATCGGAGCCCTAAAGTCCTCCTGCGCAAATGCACAACTCCCATCCCTCAAGACCCTCGAGATGGCCTGTGGCGTCAATCATAAAGGTTTAGTCACTTCGACACACGTCGATGAAGCTGCCGGCTCCGTACCGATTCGACAGGGACTCCCTGTCAGCCTGACAGGGAGTCGATTGTGAGCGAATTTCGAACTCATGGCATCTGATTCGGGCGTTCGATATTTGAGAGTGCCGCACATCCAAGCGAATTCATTGGCGGAAAAGAGGATATCCCAGCGACGGCGACGCACACACGGAAGCTTGTCGTCGCATCGTGACGCATTTGCGATGACGTGATTTAGCCATTCGATTATCTGAATTGGACGCATGCGGAGGCATGCGGTCGGTTGGGAATGGGCCTTAACAAGGTCACTCATCCTGTGAAGTGCACGAAACCCATCCCCACGGAACGGCCCGCCCGGCCCCGCAGCGAACGTTCCGCCACATCTCCGCATTCACTCGCCCAACTTCCAGTGCGAGTGCTGTTCTCCAGTACCCACCAGCCACTCGGGCTCGCCAGTCGCCAACCGGACCACCGCCACGCATGGCAGCGCCAGGTCTCCTCTCCAAGGCACCCGTAGCCCAGCGCTATGGGACGTTCCATGGCGACGCTGCGCCCATGCGTCCTCCGCGCGCGGCGTCCTGGTTCTCACGGCTTGTCTTCGGGTACGCCGCGCCCATGCTCGCCACGGGCAGCAAGCGACAGCTCGCCATGGACGACCTCTGGGAGCTCGACCAGGAGCTTCACACGCGCGTTGCGTTCGACCACTTCCAGGCGTCCTACGCATACTACGACCAGTCGTTGAACAAGGCTGTGGCGGCATCATTCGGCCCCAAGCTCCTGGTCTGCGGCCTGGGCTCGCTGGTCTGCGTGGCGTGCGCTCTGTTCGCGCCCGTCGTGCTGGACCGCGTCGTGACCGCGTTCTCGACGCCGGCCATCGACGTACAGAACCTCGCGCGGTGGGTCGCTGCGTTCTTCGCGTCGCGGCTGGTGAATGCGTTCACCGAGGCGCACGCCAACTTCGCGATGGAGATCGTGCTGCTGCGGCTCACGGCGTCGCTCAAGGCGCTGCTTTTCGCCAAGGCGATGCGCCGCAGCGTGCAGAGCCGACACGACAACGCGATGGCCGACGTGAGCAACCTCTTCACGGTGGACCTCGACAACGTGCTCTGGGCCGGGTACCAGTTGAGCATCGTGTGGGTCACGCCGCTCCAGGTCTCGGCCGTGGTCTACATGCTGTACAGCGTCCTGGACGTCGCGGCCTTCGCGGGGCTCGCGGTCATCTTCCTCACGGTGCTCGCCAACTACTTCATCGCCAAGGGCTATATGGACGCCTACGAGGGCATCATGCGGTTCAAGGACGCGCGCATGAAGGTCATCAAGGAAGTGTTCGGCGCGATCCAAGTGATCAAGCTCAACGCCTGGGAGAGCAAGTTCCTCGAGCGTATCCGCCGATGGCGCGCGAAAGAGACAGAGGCCATCGCGCGATATCTCAACCTGATCGCCGTGATGACATGCCTTCTCTGGGGGACCCCGTTGGGCGTGTCGGTCGTCTCCTTCGGAATGTATTCGCTCGTTCTGGGCAAGCAGCTCACGGCGGCCAAGGTGTTCTCGTCGATGGTGCTCTTTGCCGCGATTCGCGAGCCGCTGGCTCGGTTCCCGGACGGACTTCAGCAGCTGCTTCAGGCGCGGCTCTCGCTCGGCCGCATGGCGGAGTACCTCGCTTCCTACGAAGTGGATCCCGAGCAAGTCGCGCGGGTTCGACCCAGCGGCCACGGCGACGACGTCGTGGTCAAGATCGAAGACGGTGTATTCCAGTGGAACGCGGACAGCGACGGCCAAGCGCAGGCTGTGCTGAGCGAAGTGTCGTTCGCGATTCGCCAGGGAGAGTTTGCGGTCGTTTATGGTGCGGTGGGCTCGGGCAAATCGTCGCTGTGCGCTGCGCTTCTCGGAGAGATTCCAAAGTTGCACGGCTCGGTCTTTGTCGGCTCCACACGAGTGGCGTACTGCTCGCAGCAGCCCTGGATCCAGAACATGACGATCCGCGACAACATCCTCTTTGGCCAGCCCCTAGACAAGACCAAGTACGATCGCGTCCTGGACGCATGCGGCCTCGTTAAAGACATCGCCGCATTCCCGGCTGGAGATCAAACGGAGATCGGTCAGAAAGGCGTGAACTTGTCGGGAGGCCAGAAGGCGCGCATCAGCCTGGCGCGCGCGTGCTATGCGGACGCGGACCTCTACGTCTTGGACTCGCCGCTCGCAGCAGTCGACGCGGTCGTGCAGACCGAGATCTTCAAGAAGTGCTTCTGCGGTCTGCTAGAGAACAAGACGGTCGTGCTGGTGTCGCATCTCCAGGACGTGATCCAGTCGCCGGCAGTCGACGTGGCGTTGGAGCTCAAGAACCACCGCGTCTCTGTACGCCGTAGAGAGCGCACGCAGCCCCGACGGGTGTTTGCGAGTCTCCACACTGAAGCCGAGGAGCAAGATAGAGCGAGACCCGGCGACGACGAGCCGACCTGCAGCGGGGCGCTGATCGAAGAGGAAGATCGCGCGCAAGGACGAGTGTCTAGAGACGTATTCCTGGCCTACGTGGATGCGCTGGGCGGCGTCTACGTTCTTGCTGGGTTCGTGCTCGTGCTCGTGGGCTGGCAGAGTCTCCAGTCAGGTGCAGACATCTGGGTCAGCCACTGGGTGAGCAGTCTGAAGGGCGGTGAGACCACAGATGCGGATGAGCGCAACCTCGCGGTATACTCACTGCTGTCTCTCGGCGCCGGCGTCTTCGTGTGCATCCGCGCCTTCCTGGCAGCGTACACGGGCATTCGTGCGTCTCGCTACCTGCTCGAGAAGATGACCACGTCGCTGCTCTCCGCGCCGATGCGGTTCTTCGACACGAACCCGATCGGCCACATCTTGAATCGATACGCCGAAGACACGTCCGTCGTCGACTTCCAACTGTCCAGGACGTTCGATTCGTTGCTGACCGCGACGTCCGTGAACCTGTTTCGTGTGCTCACGGCTGTGTACGTGATCAAGTGGGCTGGCCTGCTGCTGCTGCCCATCGGCTGGGTCTACGTCAACAACAGCTTCTACTTCTTGGGCTCGTCGCGCGAAGTCTCGCGGCTCATGAAAGTGTCGGCCTCACCGATCCTGAGCCACGTGGCGGAGACCGAAGAAGGCGTTCTCGTGCTTCGCGCGTTCGGGTCTCGCTACGTCGACCGCGCGATCGACGAGAACTTTCGACGCTGCGATGCATCGAGCCGCGCGTTGTACGCGCAGACGGTCGTGAACCAGTGGTTCGCGGTGCGCGTCCAGATGGTCGGCTTCTGCGTGGTCGTGCTCATCGTCTCGACGCTGCTCGTGCTCCACGAGTACATGTCTCCTGGGATGGCGGGTCTCGCCTTCATGTACGCCGTGAACATTGACACGGGTCTCTCGTGGTGGGTCCTAGCGTGGTCATGGACCGAGATGGCCATGGCCAGTCCCGAGCGAGTAATCGGGTACACCAAAATCCCCGCCGAAGGTCTCTCGAGCGACAGGTGCCCACGAGCGATCGACGATACGTGGCCTCAGCACGGCTTGATCGAATTTGAGAACGTCCAGTTCGCCTACAAACCCGGAGGCGACCTCGTGCTCGAAGGTCTCAGCTTCACGGTCCAGCCGAGCGACAAGATCGGCATCGTGGGGCGCTCGGGAGCCGGCAAGTCGAGCCTCACAATGGCTCTCTTCCGTGTCAACGAACTGGAGTCTGGCTGCATCCGCATCGATGGCATCGACATTGCTTCCGTTCCCTTGAAGACACTGCGCTCGCGGATGGCGATCATTCCTCAAGTGCCCGTGCTCTTCAAAGGCGCAATACGAGGGTACATGGATCCGTTCGACGAGTACAGTGACGACGAGATCTGGTCGGCGCTTGAGAAAGCCGGACTGAAGGCGATGGTGAGCGCGCTCCAAGGCAAGCTGCTCCACGAGCTGAGTGAAAATGGCGACAACTTCAGCGTTGGCGAGCGCCAGATGCTGTGCATGGCGCGCGCTCTGCTGCGAAAGTCTTCCATTGTGGTCATGGACGAGGCCACGGCATCCATTGACCGCGAGACCGAGACCACGTTACAAGAGATGATCCGACGCGAGTTTGCCGCTGCCACGGTGCTGACGATCGCGCACCGCCTGTCGACAGTGCTCCACTCGGATCGAGTGCTCGTGTTGAGAGACGGGTGCGTGAACGAGTTCGATTCACCGCAGACATTGGCGCGCGTGGAGGGCGGTCTGTTCCGAGAGCTCGCGACGGAAGGAGGCTACTTGTCACAATTGCTAGATTAGAGTTAAGCCTAGCTTTCGTTCCACACTGGTAGGACAACTCGGCTGCTCAATTCGAGCCAAGCACGAACGCGACGAAAAAGAACAACGAAAGCACGCTGAGAAAACGTGAGTGGTGGGCGATGTGTTTGGTGTCCAGCAGGGTCCAATAGTGAAAAGTCCCAGTTTTGGAGGACCTAGCGATGTCTTTGCTGCAGTAGCCTCACAAGTACCACGAGACCCCATCCAAGTTCGGTCATGCGCGTGCTGAATCTGACCGGCTCGTTGATGTACAAGATGACATCACTACCCAGCCAGCACCCAACGGTGCGAACGTACGCAGCAGTTAGGTGGGTGACAAGTAGTAATATTTGGTCTCCCCCTCTCGGAGAGGGGGTGACTGGAGAGGGCCTCTCCAGTCACCCACCCACACACACTGAGACTAGCATCAATCCATTTCTCGCCCACAACAGCGATAACCTGTCTCGCCAATTCCCTCCGACTACATCCATGTCGAACGTTCCACCATCCAGTGAAAGTAGCGTCGCTTGTCACTGAGAACACTGTCGGGGAGGATCACGTAATTGGTCATTGGCTATGACCAATGGCTAACTCATACATAGCCCACAAACACACTCGCGATCTGCACCCACAGTAGGTGGCGGACAGGCAGTCCACTGACCAGCCCGTCCATCTACTGCATCTCTCTGTCTGAACTGTATCCTGTGAATGGCGCGAAGATTAGTCCATGAAACACTTCGGGGTGTAGTCATCCACTCAAATCCATCCGGAACGGAGGAGGATCAAACCAGCCCAGAAATCTCGATCTCAGCGGGGGTTCGCTCAGCACTGACTTCTCTGTTGCCAGACTTTAGCCTCGCGGTGGGTGCTCCAGCAATCGCCGTCTCCACTTGTCTCCCTGCTGAGGACCGGCGAGTTCATTGTTCACTTTGCGTCTCCAAGAACAACCAGCTAGACCACCTTCATGAAGACTTGCTCTGCAATCGCCGCCTTAGCCTTCCTGCTGGCCACAGTGTCGTCGTCCTGCTTGGACTTGGCGGCGGCCGTGGACCCGAAGAACACGCAAGCGAAGTTGGGAGTCTCGCCGAAGAATTCGATCGACAAGACCCTATCCGCTCCATCGGCATCCGACACGTCGCTGAACAAAAAGGACACGCAAGCGACGTTGGCGGTTTTGCCCAAGGATGCAGTCGATCTGCCAATCAACAAATCTTCGGACGCGGAGGATTCGTCGACACCTCCGACGAATATGCCACGACCACACCGAGTTATTGGCGCACTCCAGTTATTCGCCAGCCCAACAAGACCTCAGATGTGAAAGGTCCGCCGGCGCCTCGGACCAAGCCACCAATCTATGCCACGACGACACCGAGTTGTTGGCGAACTCCAATTGATCTCTTCGCAAAAGAAGACAAACCCACAAATGACGACGCCGTCGATGGAAATGCCAAGGCGAAGGCGGAAGAGAAGCTGAGCGGATAAGGTGCCAGCCCGAAGCGCTGCTGCCAGAGGTGAAGAGCCGGCTGTCCCGTGCGATAAGCAGCAAAGAAAGCAGCGCCGCCCAGAGATGCAGATGGTTAGAGATGTTTGGTGTCAAATTGCGTTGTAGTACTGTAATAATTGATGCCGTTCAAGTAAACGACGTCTGGTGTTTCGACGTGTCCGACTCGATTGCCACACGTCCTTTGTCATTTCGTTTCCTGAAGCCCAGCACTGCCATGGAGATCCACAACGCGATCGCAGTCATGACTGTTTGAGGACGGTAGATCACTTACACGACTCATAGCGACGGCAACGCCGTCCAGAGACAACGGATAATTGGTGCCGCGTTAGACGTAGTGGTGACGTAGCTGACGTTCGAGTTGACGTCCTGACGCATTGCGCTTCGACATGTCTGACTTCGATCTGTGAGGTTGTTCTTCGTTCAAAACCCCGTTAAGAGTTTGTCCATACTCCATCGTACAAGTTTTGATCTAAATAAATTCTACGTTGCTGCGAGGCTCCCACGGGAAGCAATTTTCTTCGCCGACCCGACAGTCTGATCCAGTACGCCATCACTTGCTTCTCGGCAATACTGCTTTGCTGCTTCGTCCAGAATCTGCACGACGAACAAGATACATTATTTGGCGCACCAATCGACGACTCAACGGACACGAACCGGCAAATGATTTGTGCTGGCGAGATGAGCATTTAGTCGATTAGAGTATTTCGCGTGTGGTCGAGTTGTGTGCCGTAATACCCAATCACTTTGACTTTCGGCAGCTGCACAGCGAGTTCTCGGAGCTGGTCGTCAGCGATGTCGTTGATCCAACTGCAGTCCACAAGTCGCAGGTTCGGCCACAGAAAACCGCTTGACACGAACGAGTCGATGAGTGAATGACTAATGGCCTTGCATCCGTGGAGTTTCACTTTCTTGATGGTGGTGGAGCAGCGCGAGAGCACGTCGAACAAGCTTGCCGATGTCACGTTCGTCCACGACAAGTTTAGTTTCTCGAGTCGCTGGAGACTATTTGCTTTTTGTGCACAAGCGGCGAGCGCCTGAAAGCCGTCAGCCGTGAGTTCGTCGCACCGTTCGAGATCCAAGAGCCGCAGGTCCAGTAGAACGGTTCCAATAGCGTCGAGTACGGGATCTTTGATCGCTGTGCATCGCAGCCTCAACTCTGTCAGGTGCGGCGAACTCCGAATGAGCGAAGCGATGGCTTCACTATCGATCGCCTGGCACCAGGACAGGTCCACAGAGGTCAACAGCAGGCTAGGAGGCGATAACTGGAGAATTTGTGATAGCGAGACACCGGAGAGATTGCTCTCGCCCAGTTTTAACCGTCGGAGGCGCGGGAAGCAGACTAGGAATAGGTTATGTCAGGTAAGTGATGAGATTGCGAAGAACGAGTTCGCAACACAGACCTGTAAGAGCCACGCACGTCTGGTGGTCGTTGAACTGGGTCACTCCATGTAGATTCAGGTCTGTCAGACGAAGCAATCGCGTCGACAGATGCGGAAGTCGAGAGAGTCCGACGCAGTCCTCCAGCTCGAGCACCGTGAGTTTGGTACAGTTCTCGACGGCCGCGACAACTTGATGCCGCGTGATCTGGCGGAGCCCGTTCAGACTGAGCCTTCGGAGGCTTTGTTGCTTTAGAATAAACGCCTCCAGTGCTGGCTCGCTGAGCTGGGAGCAGTAGCTGAGATCCAGCACTTGAAGATGGCAGCCCTGGCCAACAATCGTCTCCAGCACTGCGTCCGTTACGACCTCGCCCTGCCCGCTGAGGTTTAGCTCTCGTAGCTCGTGCAGCGACAGCGACCCGTACAAAAACGACGACAGCTGCGCTGATGATCTGTCGCCCACGCGCGAGCAATCGAGAACCTGCAGCGGCAGCGCCGACCACCGCGTCTGAGATCCAAGCAGCCATGGCGGCACAGCAGCCACGCGCAGTTCTGTGAGCCACTGGCGGTCCACAAGCGCCGTCCACAGTGCGCACTGCGCTCCTGCGAGCTTGGCGCCGTCAGGATCTGCGGGCGTGTGGAGTTGATGGAACTGGAGGCGCTGGGCGAGAAGCCGACTGACTCGTGGAGGCCTACGAACGGACACGTCAGCCCCATCACTCTCCCTCCTACCTCACTAAGCCGCACTCACAGGAGCTCGAGCTGCTCGACCAGCGCGGCCACGTCCGCCTCGTCGACGCCGCTGCCGTCGCTGAGCAGCGCGCGGGCGAGCGCGTCGACGCAGAATCGCACGAGGCCGGTGACCATTCCACCAGGTTGGAATAATTTAGACCGTGCGAAGAGAGTGAAGGTTGTCGTCTGCGACGTGTGTGAACTGACTCCCACTATTGGTCTCTTCGCCAGCCCGTAATTTCCACAAATCGGTGAGTCCTCGAACCCGGTGCCCCAATCTGGAAGATGTCGGTGCCTCCCACCACGCAGCCTCGCGCGCCGCGAGTGGCATGTCTTTTTGTTCTCAATCTGCACGATCGGACGCCGCACCCACTAGATTTGGCCATGGATTGCGGCGACCGCTGGAGATCTTTGAAGTTCTCGCTCGCGCGCGAGGCGACGAATCACTCGGGCGGACAACGAGCTTTCTTCCGTACTTTTGGTTTTGCCAGCATCCAGCGCAAGATGCGCTTCCGAGCCGCCGCCACGCTCGTGCTGCTAGCCCCGAATGGCTTGCTCCTCACGGGCGCCGACACCAGCGTGGACTGTCTTCAAGCTTCGAATCGAACAGCCCAAGACCCACAGTGGGACCTTGCGGGCAGCGAGCGCGACTGTGGAGCTCTGGGCGACGCGTCCTCGGCGCCATCGCAAGCCGAAGCGCCGTCGCAGGCTTCCTCCGGCCGCGCGTGCTACTGGCAGGGGCTCACGCTGCGCCACAACACAGCCAAATACTTTGTCGGCCGTGCGCAGCGACGCGGAAGCATCTTTGGCGAGTGAGTCGACGGCGTTTTCACATGCTACGAGGACTCGGGACTCGCGGGCACCGAGTCGAGCATGGACACGCAGATCCCACGCGAGTGGTGCGCGCTCCAGCAGCAGCAGAAAGCTCACTAACTTAATGATGTCTGTCTTTCTCAGATCTGGATGACACAACATCCTGGTCGTCTGGCCACTGTGCTCGTGATCTGTGAGCGTACCCACCACGCGCTGCTTCGTGCAGCTGCGAGAGGACGTGCGCCAGGCTAGTTACGTGGCTGTCGTGCGTGGGATCGAGCGATCTCGGCAACTGAGACCGCCGTAAAAGCCAGCCGGAGTGTGTGTGTGGGGGGGTGCTTGGTCGTCTCCCCCCACTGAATCTGGGTGGCGGCAGGCCTCTCGTCGGGAGACACCAATGGTCCGCGAGGCGACAGCTCCGAAAAGGACGCGGCCGTCGCGCCTCTGCTTGGACGAAACCGCGAGACCACGATGCCTCGCGCCGCAGCAGTGGAGGCCCCGCACTCGAGACCATGAAGACGACCGCGACGACGCTCGTGCTGCTGCTCTGCGTGCTCCATGCCAGCGCCACGAGCTTCAACGGCGCCGTGCAGGGCGCCACGCCGTCCATGGTCTTCACACTGCGCGACCCCAGCGACCAGACTTTCTCCTTCAAGACCACGACGATCGCTGACACTCGAGCGCCGACTGCGTCAGCCTCCGGCAGCGGCAGCGGCGAGGCCGCGACGGTCTCGCTGAGCCAGACGAGCCCTCCGGCGCCGGGAGGCTCGTGTCGCTGGGGAGGCGTCGTCGTGCGCCACAACGCGGCCAAGTACTTTGCCGGCCGCGCCCACCGCCGCGGCAGCATCTTCGGCGAGTGCGTGGACGGCGTGCTGACGTGCTACGAGGACTCGGGGCTCGCGGACACCGAGACGACGCAGCACCGGCGCATCGCGTGCGAGCGTCGCGCCGTCGACGAGCGGCAGCGAGACCTCGACCTGGAGGACCGCGCAGCGAGCAATATTACTATCACTACCGGAGCGGCGAGCCGCGTCTAAACCCAAAATATCAATTCGAGTGGGATCTGTCCATCTTGCCTCGCGAGTCTAATCGAAGAGAAAGCAAACTGTCTGTTCGTGGATCTTATCCATGGCTCTTCTGATTGGATGAATCAATTTCCTCCAATCAAATCCCGCAAAAAGTATCCAGTTCATGGGTCAGTGGCTTGCTGACTGGCGCGCCGTCGCCAGCTGGCTTTCGGGAAACGACCACGCCTTTGCCGGTCTGCAAGCGCGTTTAGACCACAAGTGGACCAACGTGGCGCCTTTAGACTTGCGGATAGACCCGTCGAGCAGCTCCGTCCTGAATATGCGTGTGCTGCTGCTCGCAACGGCCCCGCTCGCAGCACTCGCCCAGGGCTACGCGGCCACGCGCTGCGAGGCCGAGGGCGTGACCATCGCGCACCGCAGCGCCCGGTACATCGTCGGCCGGCCGCACCAGCGAGGCGCCATCTACGGCTCGTGTGAGAACGGCCGCCTCACGTGCTTTGAAGACAGTGGGCTTGCAGACGCGCCGCAGAGCTCGCACAAGGCCGTGCCGTGCGACGCGCGCACGATCAACGCGCGGCGGCGGAAGCTCGGCGTGGCCATCAATCTCGCCGAGGACAAGTGGCCCAATGGGCTCGTGTTCTACCGGTTCAGCACGCAATACCCACTTGCAGACAAGGAGAAAGACATGGTGCGACAAGCCATCAAGGTCTACGAGGCCACCGATCTCGGCGTGGCCTTCCAGGAGTGCGAGCCCATGTCGCTGTGTAACAACAAGTATGTGGACATATCGCAGAAAGAGGATGCGTGCTATAGCTACGTCGGGTACACGGGCGAAGGCGGCGGGCAGATCATGAACCTGGGCAAGAGCTGCTTTGAAGAGCCCGGCACGGCGGTCCACGAACTCGGCCATGCGCTCGGCCTGTACCACGAACACACGCACCCGCAGCGCGAGGTGATCGTGCTCACGGACGGCAACCTGCCAGTTTCAGCGAGCAACTACGCCAAGGAGACCGACGCGCTGCTCAAGCCGTACGACAAGGCCTCCATCATGCATTATGGCCGCTCGGCCGGACTGTGTCTGCCAAAGGACCAGTACCCTCTCGACTCGTTCTGCGACGTCGAGGTCACCACCAACTGCGTTATGCCCAAGAAGACGCACTGCAACAACTCGCGAAACGACGAGATCGGACAGCGCAAAACGCTCAGTCCGGGCGACATCAACACACTCAAAGCCATTTATGGCACCCAAAAGCCCACGCTCAAGCCCACGAGCGCGCCAGGAGCGCCAACGCCGCTGCCGTCGTCGTCCTCGCCATCGTCGTCGCCGTCACCTTCGCCTACGAATACGACGCCAGCTCCTTCCTCTCCCTCACCTACGACGCCAACTCCTTCTTCACCCTCTCCGACGACTCCTGCTCCGACGATGCCGACGCCAACGACGCCTTCTCCGTCACGGACACCGGAGCCGCCGTCTCCCACGACGCCAGCGCCGACAACATCTACTCCATCGCCTAGCACAACCACGCCAGCGCCGAGTACCTCCACGCCGCAGCCGACTACACCAAGTCCCACGACACCTGCGCCGACACCAACCGTGACAACGCCTTCTCCAACGACCTCGACTCCGAGTCCGACGACGACAGCGCCTGCTCCGACAACGACGGCACCGCCGCCAACGACCCCTGCACCAACCCCGACGACGACAGCGCCAAGCCCGACGTCCGCAGCGCCGCCAACGACGGCTGCTGTCCCTCAAACCTCTGCTCCTGCGAGGACACCAGCAGCTCCAGTGCCGAGCACCGCGTCGCCCACTCCGACCTCGAAAGAACCTTCTCCAACGAGCGCGCCAGAACCGACGACGACGAGTCCGAGCGCCAACTCGAGTAGGCCAACCCCGTCGAACCCGTCGACGTCGCAAAGTCCAGCGACATCGAGACCTTCGCCGAGCACCAATGCATCGCCATCTAGAACACCTCAACCGCCGCGAACGACGCAGCCACCTCCGGCACCCACGACCCGAGTGCCTGTACCTGTCGCGACTACGGAGATCTCAACCAACTCGCCCGACGCCGACGTACCGGCCGCGGCTCCAACGCGGAGACCGACGACGGTACCTCCTTCCCACCTCCCAGCGCAGACCTCGCGGCCGGCGCCGACGTTAGCCCCCGCGCCAACGTTCGCCCCTGCGCCAGTCGCGCCTGTACCGACGACACGGCGGCCCGTGTCTGTGGCGCCGTCACCCACGCCGACCGAGTACAAACCGGGCAATGTGATTCCCGACCGAAACACAGACGCGTGGTGGAAGTGGTGGGAGACGAACAAGTGGAACAAGAAGTGGGCCGACTACTCGGGCTCGACTGGCAACGGCTATTGGTGGAAGACAACGTGGAGCTCGACGAGCGAGGTCTCGGGTGATGCCGACACTACGAAACATGACGACAACAAAGGCAAGGAGGGCAGCGTGTTCGGGTTCGGCAAGCTGACGGCGACCACGCAGAAGAAGGCGACGCCCAAGCCTACCCCCAAGCCAGCGCCCAAGCCAAAGTCAAAGCCCAAGCCTGCGCCAAAGCCAGGTTCCTTCCGAGGGTGGTGGGGACGATGAGCCGGGACTTCTCATAGAGGAAAGAAGTCCACAATTTTGTATCTGTTCTAGTGTCGTTGGTATTGTTATGTAATGCGGATTTCGTTGTGACTCGCCCATGAACTCTCTCGATGTATCTCATCTCTCTCTTACGGACCGGCCGCGTCGGCCTGTTTGACCTTGGGTCGCACCTGGCTGGGCTGCACCGTGTGCAGGAAGATGGCGTCGTTCGGATGGCTACAGAGCACGCAACACGCATGAGTGAGCCTTCGTCAGTCAGTTCAGGGAGCGGCAGTACGCACTCTTTCTCGCCTTCCTCGTACGTGTAGGACGAGGCGATCGCGAGCACCGAGCCGTCGTGGTTAAAGTCGAGCGCGGCGATGCTGGTAGGGTACTTGCGCAGGTGCGAGATGCGCTTCTTGTTGTCGCCGTCCCAGATGTTGACGGCGCCGTCGCAGCCGCCGGTCGCGAATGTGCCGAGCGTCGGGTGGAAGGCGATGGCGTTGACCGGGTAGATGCGCGTCTCGCTCTCGACTTTTTCTCGGTGGCACTTGAACGCGTAGCTCTTCTGCTCATCCACCGAGTGGTCCGCGTGGAGGTACTCGAGCGCCACGCGGCCTTCGATCGAGCCGAGCGCAAAGCCCTGGAGGTTCGGCATCACGCGCACGCAGCGCGGCTGGAACTTGAGCGCCGACTCTTTCTCCAGCAGCGGCGTCGACATATTGCGCAGGTCGTAGACGGCGTTGCGGCGCTTGGACGTGGCCACGACCAGTAGGTGGCTGCGCAGGTCCATGCCGAAGACCTTGCCGTCGTGCTTGGCCTCGTGGATCTGCTGGCCGCCGGCGCTGCGGACGTCCCAGACCTTGATGGCGCCGTCCCAGCCGCCGGTCACGAGCAGCCCGTACTCCTTGGTGTACTCGGCGTGGCGCGCCGCCGCGGCGTGGGCGCCAAGCACACGCGCTTGCATTGTCGCGAGGTCCACGAGCGAGACGCGGCCGTCGAGTCCGGCGGCGAAGGCCTCGGTGTCGCCGCCGCCAAACGTGCAGGCCAGCAGCGGCGCGTCGAGCTCGAGCTTGGCGCGCAGGCGCACGCCGTCGTAGACGCGCAGCACGGTGTCCCAGGAGGAGACGAGCAGGTGGCTCTTGCTGCCGGCGCGTGCGAAGCGCAGGCTCGTGACGCCGTCGCTCGGCGGCGCCAGGATCTCGGCCTCGTCCGCCATGGTCGCAATGGATTGGCGGGAAGCGTCGAACAGGTAAGTTCCCTTTGGTAAGGCATATATGTAATATATGTACCTGGGATAAAGCATATGTGAAGTTACGAACCGATAGAGCAGATACGCAGTTCTCTGGGTTGGTTTCACCAGGGCCCAACACTCCTGGCGGCACTGACGAAAGCCGAGGGCCCAGAGACACCGTGCGACGACATGGAGACGCCCGGAGGCCTCGCGCCTCGCGCCGCCGCGCCGCCCACAGCGCCGCTAGCGACCAACGGACGCCGCGAGCGCGTAGAGTGGACGCCGCGCCAGCGATCGGTGCCCTTCCGGCCGTCCAGAGCGCCTCCGTCGCGCCATGCGGCGCCGGCGAGTGGCGGCGCGCGCCCCGTCTTCCACACCGTGCGCGAGATGCAGCTCACGGGCTCGACGGCGCGCCGCGGCGGCGTGGCCAAGCTGCAGACGGTCGCGGACCTGCCGCGCGCGTTCGTGGCCACGCGCAACGCCGACGACGCGCGCGAGTACGAGCGCATGGTCCACTTCAACGGCCACAAGCGCAGCTTCGTGCTGCTGCTGCGCGAGATCTACGAGCTGCTCGACGGCGGCGACAAGAAGACGCTGCGCAGGCTGCTCCACGAGATCGTGCAGCGCGTGCTCGAGCCCAACGTGCTCCACGGCGGCGCGTCCTCGGGCGCCGCGCTCGACGTGGTCGCGGCCGAGCGCGAGCGATTCCTGCGCCTCGGCGGCGCCGAGTGCCTGCTGCGCGTCATCCACGCGCTGAGGCTTGAAGACCACACGCCGCCCGCGGTGGAAGCCACCAGCGGTAACGAGATCGCCGGGCTCAGCGCGAGCGCCATGGAAGGACTCCACGAGGTGCGCCACCGCCGCAACGTGCTCGACAAGCACGACGTGCGCGCGCTCTGGGGCTCGCCCTCGCCCGTGCGCATCGACGACGCGATCAAGAACCGTCCGGACACGACCAACCGCAGCATCGTCAACGACGCCATGGTGAGTGACCTTGTTTTCTTATTATTTGGAGACAGGCCGTGGGACTGACTGGGAGCTGGGTGGATCCATGGTGAAGGGTATCCTGCGAGAGCTGTGCTACTTCTCGATCACGCTCGCGCGAGACCTATGTGACAAGGACGGGCTCATTGTCTATCTCTTCCAGCTCATGGAGATCAACAAATATTTTGACAATGCTGCAGGACTCGTCGAAGAAATTCTGGCCGTTCGCGAAGACTCGTTTGACCTCAGCCGCATCCGTGCGTTCTTTTTTTGCAATTTTGTGGGATCGCAAGGCTGTCAAAGACTGACTGTGGCTCGTATGGCTGGGCACAGCGCGCTTCCACGAGATCGTCAAGTCGTTCTCGTCTCGGCAGCTCGCGTTCTTCTGCCGCGTGCTTGCTCTGGTCGTCTTTGAACCGGAAGATCGACGTTTACTAGAAACCTCGAGTATGTTTCGTTTTATTTTTTTTCTCAAGCCTGTGAGATATGGCCTCTCTGACGAGTAGCAATGTTTCTCCCCTGCAGAGGTGATCAAGTCGATGGAGCTGCTCAAGCTGCGCCGCAACCGCTTGTTGCGCGCCGATAACGTCGTGGACCGCAATCATGCGATCATTTACAATTCGCCAACGATCATGACTCGGCTTCTCACGGTGCTGAAAGTGCAGAACTACTATTTCGCTGTGAACCCGGTCTACGAACCGTTCACGAATGACCTCGCGACCTCTGCCGAGTTTGCAATGCTGCTGAGCCACATGGCCGACCGCAGCGACTGGGAATCGATTGACCGCTTGCTGACCAGCCCGATGCTGTCTGCTGACGGCGAGTTCACAGTATTGCAGCGCGCGAGATCGACGCCTGACGTGGAAATGGAGCATGACCACGATCATGATCATGACCATGGGCACGGCCACCACCACCATCACCATAACCCTTTCTCACTCGAGACGGCTATTCTCCGCGATCTCATTTTCCGCCAGCGCGCGCCAGGGCATGCGCGTGAGCGGGAAGATGTGGAGGCCCAGGTCATTATGAAGTCGATCATTCTCGCGCCGTACCGCGTGGAGGTGCTCTTCGTGCTCTGTACGTTGCTCAACGGCAAGCGAAAGATTGATTTCCAGGATCGACTCGCTGCAATGGGCCTCGTGAACTCGCTCAATATGATGTTCGACAAGTTTGATTGGAACACAACGTCGCCTCCGTCGTCGCAGGAGCCACTCCATGGTCCCGGATGCGGGTGCAGCCTCGACGCGTCACTCAAGATCCAGTTCTTGCGACTCATCCATAATTTCTGCGACCGCGACTACAGCGACAACACCAGCAAGCTCATGCTTCTCAGTCCATTCGAGTTGGAATTGTTGAACAAGCCTGACATGGATCCGATTGATCTGAGCCACCAAGACAAAGGGCTCCTGTGCAAAATCATTAGCACGCTTATTGAGCAGCCAGCTGACTCGATCTACCGCTTCTGGCTCTCGTCGTGTGTAGAGGCCTTTTTGCGTCGTGCCGCACCGAACGAGCAACTCTTTGTTGCACGCACGCCGTTGCTTAAGTCGCTCCTAGATGAAATTCTCAGCGGCGGTTCCTACCGCGCGCAGGGTAGTTTCCAGTCAGCTTTCGACCTGCTGGGCGAGATGACGAAGGGCAACTGGCAGACCCTCCAGCTCTTCCACCGCATGCTTGACGACGTCGAGTTTGGCAATTTCATGGGTGCGTTTCGATAGAGGAAACCATTATGACCGTGGTCGCTAACATTCTTGCTGTTTTACAGAGGTCGTGATTCGCAACCTGGTAGATTCGAATGTCTTCGTCCGCTCGATGCTGCTGTCTGGTGAGAAGTTTGCAAAGCAACCCCGCGCGGGTACCTTTGGCATGGCGGACGATTTCGAAGTGGACCGCATGGGGGATTTCCTCACGGTTAATGTCGTGCGCCTACTTAAAGATCTCATGACGATTGTGACTCTTGAAGATGTCAACCATGAGAATATCTGCTGCCTCAACACGGCCATCGTCATCCTCATTTTCCAGCACCGCCGCAACCGCCTGCCAGTGATCTTACAAGCGTTGCGCGACCACGAAGAACTCTCCGGCAAATCCGGCTATGTGTGCACCAACTTCCGCTCGCTACTGTGGTTTTGGATCCAGTACTACACACCGCGCGGGCGCGACCGTCTGAGCCTCGAGCACTCGAGCGACGTCAAGTTCGAGGAATGGCGAGACGTCGTGGCAATGCTCTGTGCCGACGACGGGTCAAGCACCGCGTTGCTGCAAGCTCCGATGGCACTGCCGGCGTCGCCGTACTCGCGGCTGTACGCCTCGCTCGCGACTCGGAGCCGCATCGCGTAAGCCACGACTGCGGGAGCGCCGCCTTTTCTAGTGATAGATGATTTTTCGTTTCGAAGAACCTCTCCCCCAAGAGGTTGAGATTTGTGAATAAAGGAGCCTGTGAGGCCCAGTTACGCTCGACTAGTGATGGCTAGCGTTCGCCAGTTGGACAACTGGAGATCGTGCCGGTGCACGAGATGAACAGCGATCGAACATCGAGTCGCCGAAGATCCTTCCGAGTTTACGCTCGATAGACCGCTCATATCTTCCAGAACAATGCCGCACTTAGTCGATCCTTCGCTGCGAAATAATGTTAGTTTAGCGAGAGTTGACGTCTAAAGAAAGCTGTTCTTGGGTCCAGAGTCTTCCTGACCCTCGGTGACACTCAACGACGCGACGCGCGTGGGCTCGCGTGATCACGTGCGACAGGCCAAAGAGCATGAGTGCGATCGCGGCGCTCAATCGCCCACGGCGGTGTGCAAAAGGTGACCCCACGACTGATTGCACGAGCTAACTGCTATCGCTCACCCCCGTGGGTCGTAGAGCTGGATGACTTTGACTGCTCGATGGGCTGGGCCTTTCGCGAGCTCACAATCCACGATGGCCAGTGTACGTGGGCCTCAGGGGACCGACTGCCAGTAGAAGCTGCGAGCCTCACACCAACCACCTGAACTGTGCAGATGAAGACGACCCGCTGGACCACCTCCACCGAGAGCACAAGCGACGCGAGCTCACGCACTCGGCGTTCGACGAGCGTGTGGAGATCCTCGACGTCTTCGTTCCGCCAAAACTCTATGTGAAACCTAAAAACTGCGGCAACAAGAAGAAAAGCAGGAAGCCGACGATCGCCAGCTCAGCGTACTACTCCACGAAAGCATCCGGAGCGCATGCGAGCTCCTCTCCCAAGCGAGACTCTGCCATCAAGAAGAAGAGCAAGAGCTCGAGACGAGGGAGTCGCAGTCGGTCGCCCTCGCGCGAGGACGAGTCGGTCGACTTTGTCTACGACGTGGACGTGCGTCGCCGACTCCGCGAACAAATGGACGCCGACCGTCGAGACACGTTGCGTCGCGCGACGGAGCGAGAGCACAAGCTGCGTGGCGAGAACAAGTGGGTCAGCGACAAGAACAAGCCACTGCCGTCGAGGAAGCAGGCCTGGCAGAGTGAGACTGCGTCACCGACGAAGAAAGCCAAGAAGCCGTCGGCCAAGACGTCGGTCGCGCCCAACGTGTCCGAGTGGCGCACGCAGGATACCGCGTTCCATGCGGGTCATGACAACACTCAGCGCGCGCAGAAGCGGCAGCTGGACGCCGCTCGACGACGCGAGCAGCAGCGCGAGGCGACGGAGGCCGCGGCGAGCCTCGCGGCGTTCGAGCGGCAGTGGGACGCGTGAGAGACGGTGAGAATACGTGGTATTGAAACGGGGGAAAGGATTTACGCCGTGCGCAGCGGCGGCGCGATGAGGATGACGACGTCGCCGCGCACGAAGAGCATCTCGATCTCGCGCTTGGACTGCTTGATGATCTCCTCGTACGTCTCCTCGTCGAGCTCCTGCACGGTGATGGTCTCTTCGACGGCGCTGAGCACGAGGTTCAGGTGCTGGTCGTAGGCCTGCAGCACGCCGCGCAGCTCGCGGTCGCCGCGGCACTTGACGAGGATCTTCTCGCCGATGCTCAGGCGGACCAGGTCCATCGGCTCGTCGATCGAGGACGCCATGGCTTGGATCGTGGGCTGTTGCTGCTCAATCTGTGGGGAATGCAATATCGGAGGGGCTGGAATCGCGAACTTAAACCGCACTTTAGACGAACTCGTAGTCACAATAGAGAGATGTTGTGCTGTTGTAGAGGGAGATCGCTGACCTCTGACGGCTTTTGACTGGAGCCAAAGAACCCAGAGAGAGAGAGGTAAGGGAGACTGCTGCCGACCATGACGAGTGACGACGAGCGCAGCGACGGCGAGACCCACGTGATGGACCCGTCGGACCCGCGCGCCCACGGCCGCGAGCGCCTCGAGGCCGCCAAGCTCTACACCGACAGCGAGACCGAGGAAGAGGAGGTGGACGAGGACCTCGGCGTGCCCGTGAGTATGGACGATGGCGACGACACGCAGCAGGAGCCAGAGCCTGACGTGACCGAGAAGATCAAGGCGCGGCTCTCGAGCTGGGCGGCCGCGCGCTTCATGGTGCCGCGCAGCGAGCGCCCGACGCCCGTGATCGAAGAGCCGCCGCTCGAGCCTCTGAACGACTACATCCTGAGCGACTTTGGCTCGCGCTTTCGCGGCTCGACCGGCGACGTGGCGGTCGAGAAGGCGATCGACGAGGAGCAAGAGGAACAAGAAGAAGAGGACGACAAGTTCCAGGTCGGCGCGCCGCTCTATGACAAGAAGGAGCCCAAGGATGACAAGAAAGAGGGCAAGCCCAAGGACAGCGCCGCGCGCAAGCGCCGGCCCGAGAGCCGCTACTTCGTCACGGATCTCGCGACCAAGTGCTTCAACTGCGGGCAAGTGGGCCACGTCTCGGCTGTCTGCGCCAACGACCGCGTGCAGAAGCCGTGCTACTACTGCGCGCTGCGCGGACACAGCACGTTCGCGTGCCCGCACTTGCCGTGCTCGGCGTGTCTGCAGCTGGGCCACGAGGCGCGCGACTGCAGCAACAAGCGCGTCGCCAAGGCGCGCAGCTGCGCAGTCTGCGGCCGTGCAGGCCACGACAAGCACCGTTGCGACGCCGCCAAGCTGCCTTCGAACGTGACGTGCATGGTGTGCCTGGCGCAGGGCCACCTCCACTGCACGCCGATCCCGCCGCCGGCCGACCGGCGCACGTACTGCGCGCAGTGCGCCGGCAACCACTCGCTGTCGCGGTGCGCCGAGTACGCCATGCCAGCGCCACTGAGCTTCTCGGCGCGGCTGCCGCGCTCCGACATGAAGTGCTTCCTCTGCAACACGGCGGGCCACCTCGCGGCCGAGTGCCCCAAGCGCACGGGCTACAACGGCGGCAACAGTTGCTTCAACTGCGGCGAGCGAGGCCACTACGCGAGCGACTGCCCCAAGCGCGGCGGCGGACGGAAACGCCCGCGCCACGAGCTCTACGACGACGACGACTACGAGGGCGACCGAGCCCGCCGCAAGCGGCGCCACGTCGAAGCGTACGAGGCGTCCAGCGACGAGGACCAGTACTACCACGTGCCCGGCAGCCGGGCGAGACTGGACGCGGCGCTGCCGAGCTTCCGATCGGGAGGGAACGACCGCCGGAGATGGAGATGAGAAGCGTGTGATGGCTGCCGTTCATTATAATTGGCGTTTCAGAAGTTGATGGTCCTGTTCTCACCTATCAATGGCGGGGGACCTTGTGGATCCCGGACGCCTTGTGGATCCACGAGCCCGTGGGAGCCACAGCGTGGACGGCGATCTGCTACAGCGGCCGTCGTCGTGTGGACGCAGTATCCACAGGGGGGACACTGCGACCAGACGGCCGGCGGTCGTGTTCCGCGGGTGCGGCAATCGTCAAGAGCTATCGGCACGAGCTGCGAAAGCAGCAGGTCAAATCGTCCGGGTCGCTTCGAATAAATTCGATATGCATCCTGACAGGGTCTTCACCACTTGATTTGCGGAGTGTACAAATCGGTTTAGCAAGGGTATGTGGATATCCGTGTGTCTGCGCCCAAATCACGCACGCGACCAGCTGATTCCGTGCCGTGTTCGCACGAGTCGTCTGCATCAATCCTCTGGACTCTTGGTGGGGGGCCCTGATCGCAGAGTGATGGTCCGAATTGCTTTCACACCGGATGACCACTCGCGCCAGCTGGCTTTCCTGAAGCCGTCTGGCTGATGGATGACTCTGCCGCGCTGACTCGCTTGCGACTTGTCGCCTCGCCTCCTCTGCCGACCGCCGCGCCAAAAGCAGCTGGCCGCATACAGTTTCCAGGTCTCCACGCTACACTCGCCGCCACCTGGTGCCTCCCGGCTCTCTCCCCCCCGCCCCAATTCTCTGGATTATCCAGTGCGGCCGGACGCCGGCCCTCTCCATTGCCCATTTTCCCGGCCGCCGCCCACTCGCCCTATAGACATGAAGCTCGCCAAGGGACTGGTCGTGGCCGCCGTGCTCTGCGTGGCGCACGTCAACGCGCTGAGCTTCGAGCAGTACACTCCTGGCAGCGGCGACGTCGTCGCGCCCGTCAAGCCCGCCGGCGATAAGGTCGGCGCCGAGGCCTCGAGCCCGAGCCCGTCGCCGCCCACGGCCGCCAAGTCCAAGGACGACGAGGACTGCGAGTTCCCCATTAAGAAAGATGATGACTGCGAGTTCCCGATCCCTGGCGGCAAGACCGGCAAGGACGGCGACGACTGCGAGTTCCCGATCAAAAAGGACGATGATTGTGAGTTCCCCATCAAGAAGGACGACGACTGTGAGTTCCCTATGAAGAAGGACGAGGACTGCGAGTTCCCGATCAAGAAGGACGACAAGCCCAGCTCGGGCGGCGCCAAGCCGTCGCCTGCCGCCCCTGCCCCGGCTCCTGCCTCGGGAGGCACCACGCCATCCGCTCCGGCCCCGACCCCGACCCCGGCACCTGCTCCGGTTCCTGCTCCTACCCTGGCTCCGACTGACCAATCGACCCCGGCGGCCTCGGATGCCGACGATGACTCGATCGGAAAGGACGACGACAACGGAAACGACGACGATGATGACGACGACAACGACGACGACTCGATCGGCAAGGACGAGGACGTTGTTCCGGCGCCAGTGCCTGCCACTCCAAGCGCTGGCAAGCCCAGCGCTGGCAAGCCTTCGCCGCCTGCCCCGGCGACGGCACCTGTCCCAGCTCCTGCCCCAGCCCCTGCCTCGGGCGCTGGCAAGCCGAGCGCTGGTAAGCCGTCTCCACCTGCTCCGGCCCCAGCTCCTGTCCCGGCTCCGGCCTCGGGCGGTGGCAAGCCGTCGCCGCCTGCTCCGGTCCCGGCCCCGGCTCCTGCTTCAGGCAACGGCAACGGCTCCAAGCCGGCTCCGAACCCGGTCTTGCCTGGCTCGCCGACGGATGACCACGACTGCTCGTTCCCGATCAAGAAGGACGATGATGACTGCTCGTTCCCGATCAAGAAGGACGATGATGACTGCTCCTTCCCCATCAAGAAGGACGACGACT
>JAADVR010000581.1:0-22077 GCA_023335855.1 Pythium scleroteichum | reverse complement strand
GCCTCGCTCGACACATTGACGCAAGAGGTCACATCGTCCGTCGCGATCGCCGACTTTGACGACATGCAGATCGTCGACGCCGACGCCAACGGCGAAATTGATCCGTGGATCACCGGTCCCGTGTGGAACGGAAATGAAGGCTTCAACGCTTGGACGATGTACGCGCGCGGCTGCATGTCTCGCGTCTGCGCGCCGCGCACGTCGAACGCAGCGGAGTACGCACGCTTGACGACTGCACGAGAAGATGCGATTGGAATCAAACTCGAAGTCCAGCAAATCTGGGAAGACACACAGATCGTGTCCGAGCTCGAAGACTACGACGTGCCTAGCAGTGCGCTGCGGTTCAACCTGAGCGTCGTTGTGTCGGCGGCATCGTCCGTAGTCTCGCCGCGCATCGCTGTCTCGTTCTTGATTTCGGCCTCGCGGAACGGAATTCCCTTCACCAACGTGTTCACGTTGAGCTCTGTGAACGGCATGAGGGACCTCAAGCGCGTCCACGTTGGCTCCGGGATGTACATGGACATGCCCATGTACGGCGAGGTCGCCGGCGGTTGGGTCTTGATGTCCGTCGCCGCCAAGGGGTACACATCTGGCGAGCTCCAAGACTTGATCCTTGTCACGGTATACTTCGGATCGGTCTCCACTAGCGCCGAGTACGTGGCCGCGATCTCGTCGTCCGACTTCCACAACTCGTCAAGCCCTGCGTGGTTCAGCGGCAGTCCAGTTACTGTATCCCCGACAGGGCCAACGGTGGAATTCCCACGAACTTCGGGAGTGCCAAGTCCCAGCCTGGCGGCGGCTGTGACGACCAAGATGCTGGTGGAACCGCGAGGTATGTTCGGCATTTGCTACGACGTGTTGTGCCAGGAAGATGGCTCGGTGCTCTTGGGTTTCGCGGGGCTCGCAATGCGAGGCGCCAGCTCCCTCACGCTCCAGCGCTTCGCGAACTCACCGGCGTTTATCTTCAGCTCGCCACGTAGAGTGTCAGCGATCCACGGCGTGGAGGCGCTCACGAGCAACTTCTCGGCCTCGATCCCTCAGAGTCGCATCCGACCGCCACGAGTCTTCAGCGCCAGCAGTGACCCGAGCTTGACTGTCGTCCTGGACCAATATCTCACAGCTGGCGACATCAAGTACGGCGACAGCGAGATAGTTGTGCCGAGAGGCGGCGTCAAGTTCGCGATCGACGTGCGCGACTGGGTCTTCCCGACGAAAACCAACACGCTTGAGCTCAACATGTCGGTGGCGTTGTTCTCACGAACGATGAACGCGACGTTCTTCAACGGGACTTTGACGAACGCGACGCTTGTAAACGCGTTTCTTACCAACATGACGCTCACGAACGCGACACTCACGAACGCGACGCTCACGAACGTCACGCTCACAAACACGCCGCTCACGAACGCGACCTGGACCAAGCTGGGCAAGACCCAGGTGCTGATGCTCGCCCCCGACAAGTTCCTCGAGTTCCCGACGTTTGCGCTGGTGGACGGCGTGGCAAAGTCCATCGACGTCTCGTTCTCGATCGCCAAGAATCCCGCGGCCTTTAGCGACGCCGAAGTGATCGTGACCTTCACGTTTCCTGCATTTAAGAAAACGTTGCTTTACGACCCAGTGATTCGGCCTCTAGGAAGCGAACCAGCGCTCATGCAAGAACTGCGGCGAAGACACAGCGAGTCGTGGACGGCGACAGCCGGGGTGCTCGTAGGCTTTCTCACGTACACCACGGTCGTGAGTATGATCCAGTGCTACAAGAAGACCAAAGTCAAGCTCGACTTCAGCAGTATCATTCCGTGACCACAATGAATATACTACGTAATATGCATCAACTACCGGGAGGGGGGGGGGGTTGAGAGCTATCGGACTCACCAACGAGTTGGACGACGACCGCGGTTTCTGGGCGAGCGAGACGGCTCGGTCTTGTCGTCACTCGTTTCGTCCCAGTACGGACCTTCGCTGCGGCCGAAAAGGCGAGAGAGGAAATGCGTGCGCGGCGTGTGGAGCATGGCCTCGGTCTCAAAGGCCTCTTCCACAGTGGGGCTTTGGACGCCGCCGTTCGCTCGTGATTCGGCCTCGCTCTGCCTCTCGCGCGGCGATTCCACAAGCGTTGGCCAGGGCAGCCCGCGCACGTCGACCTGGCCGGGGATCCGGTCAGCGCATTCGACGACGCTCGAGCCGAGGCTTCGCACACGAAGACGGTCGCGAACATGGAGACGCACGTCCGCTGACCCGAGCGTTCGTACGTTGGCACGGTGGGTTGGCAGTGCGGCTGTGTCGATGTACGGCGAGCCGAGCGTCGTGACTTTCTGGTTTGCGGCAGATCGAACATCTGGTGAGTCGAGCGTGACCGATCCTTCGCCCACCGCGAACGTCCTCACGTCTGGCACGTCGAGCTTTTGGCGAGTGAGGAGGTCGACGCTACCGCTGCCGATGGCGGCGAGCCGCAAGCGCGAGGCGATGAGCGAGTCAGTCTGCAGAGAGACCCCACCAAGGTCTCCACCGACGGTCATGAGATCCAGCGATCCTTGGAGATCCAGCGCCGAGACATCCATTGCGACTTGGCTTCGCGTGCCCATGGACCCGATCTTGAGTGAGTCGAGACGCATGCGTGAGTCCGAGGCGTCCACGAAGATGCTGGTCTCGTTGCCTGCGAGCAGCTTGAGCGTCTGGCTGTCTCGGCTTCGACGACAGCCGCGACGACGACCTCGTAGACGACGCAACTCGTCCGTCCACCGGCGGTCGTCTTCTCCTCCCGAGTACAGCACGTTCTCGCCAACGACGACGTCTCCGAGCCCGATCGCTGCGAGGCTGCGCAGTGCGTTGGCGTGTGGGAGATCGATCTCCGTGACCAAGTGACCGACGAGCTGCTGATCAGCACGCGGTGGACGGAACTGGAGAAGCGTGCGGTCAGGCCACAACGTCGAGACTTGCACGCTCTGCAGAGCCTCCGCCGTGCTGCTGGACACCTTCACTCGCGCGACGACGTCTCCACCAACGTCATCGAGCAGGTCTGGGCGCACGTTGATGAGCGTGAGCCCGGGCGTGAGGATCTTGAGCTTCTCAACCCGAGGCGGCGCCATGCGCCACTCCTTGCGGTGCTGCGGGTACATGTCGTTGCCACAGCGAACCGTCCACGTGCACTCAACGCGCTGGTTCTCGTGCACTGGGTGGGCCGGCGCGGCGATCGCCCCGCGATGGACGCGGAACGGGAGCCGCGAGAACGCTCGCGACGTGGGGACGTGGAGCGTGCGCGGGAGAACACGACGAAGCATCGGGAGCGGGGAGAGCGAGGAGCACGACGCGAGTTGCGGAATGGTACAACCAGGACGGATGTGTGCAGCGTCGAGAAGAGACCGTATTACCCACGTGAGCTCTAATCACCGTCACTCTAAGCGAGGAATGTGGGTGGTGTAGCCATTTCAGCGCCAACATTCCGATCTCGAGTAATGGTTCGGGAACCTTAGATCTTGACAGTGAAGCAAATTGTGCAGAAAAAAATATTGATATTGAGTTGCTGGAAGAAGTGGGGGAGGAAGGTGCATCGGAACCTGGCCTTGACGACATGGAGCCACTGGGGCGTGTCGAAGGCTCGCTGGATCGTTGGCGTCGCTGGGCCTTCATCTGGATCGTTCCGTACTCGACGATGGCCGCGAGTTGCGTGATCTTGGCCCACGTGCGCGGGGCTGTGATGTGGGTCCTCTGCTAGCGCGCCACTGGCGAAAGTCTCAATGACGGTGAGGCTGTTGGGCGACAGGGAGATCTCGCCACTACGGCCAGAGCCAACGAGCAGCTCTTTGAGCAGGAGATGCGCACTGTGTCTCGTCAACGCTGAGCTTGGTTTCGTGCAACGCCGCGAGCACTAGGCCGTGTTTGAAATCGGCCACAACGACTCCGCCATGGACCGTCACGTCTGCGCCGCCCATCGATAAGATCTCAGTGATCTGCGACATTTCCACGCGGACGATCGTGAGACCTGGCGTCACGAGACGTAGCTTAGTCAGCGCCGCAGGGTCGCTCGAGGACACTGTCCAGATCGCTGGAGTCGTTGGTCGGCTTCAATGTTGTGGACGTCACCAAGTGGAAAGGCCTCGATGTCGAGCGAGGTGATGGAAGCTCCTACTCTCGAGAAGGCCTTGGTGCTGCAGAAACCCACGGAAGGGTGGTTTCTGTCCGCATTCGTGCCAGTCCGAGTCAGTTTTCCAACACGAAAGGCCAAAACAAAAGTCTATTGAGCTGTTCGCTCGATAAAGCGCGCGAGGCTCGGAGGCAGCACCATGGCAATTCATGGCAAAATCATGTCAGTGAAGTATCCTTCACTGGTGTTTTCGAGTAACACGGGCTTCTCGAATGCCTCTCGGATCGTTGGCGTGGCGATGTGGTCGTCAACTGCCTTCGAGGCGTCTTCCGACAGTGGCTTGAGGACCAACGATTCTGATCTGGTGGCTTCATCCACTTGAGGAGAGAGAGCGCCAGTGTACTTGATCGTCCCGCGAACGTTGCTGACGCCCTCCAGTCCGGTTACAAAGAATGACGACGAGGGTGACTGGAGGCGAGTGGATCCACCGCGAGTATTCATGTACAAGACGGTCGCCTCTTTCGATGGGACGCTTGACATGTCGATGTGGCCGTTACCACCAAGGTTGAGCATCAAAGAGTCCACGGCTGGACAGCCTGGTGGAGCTCTGACTTGGGCAACTCCAGGCCCTGCTTGCATGATATACAAATCGTCTGCTCGAAATGGTGCTGCTGCTGCAAACGACCAAGACCCACGACCCGTACTCGGCATCGAGAGAGCAGGACTCGAGAAATCATTTGTGCGGACTCGAACTTGGCCCGGGCCCATGACCATCGAGGTGAATGCGTCGTGGCAGCTTAGACTACGAGCCGCGATGCTGATGCTGCCTCTTCCCATGCAAAAGGCCGCTAATTGGTCGAAGTGCAAATCGCTCTGTGGTGCAACGAGATGAGCTCGCGATACACTCAGCGCCGTGACTGCGCTGGGTTTCCCACTGGTGCAAGGCAACTCTTCCGTCGACGTCGCATCCTGAATCTCCGTTTGTTCGTGAGTCGTTTTGTTCAGAACGCCGTACTCGATCACGACGTCGCCGCGACAGCACGCTGTGACCGCACTGAGTTGCGCCTCAGTCGGGACGTCGATCTCAGCAACAAAATGTCCCAAGGTATCTCTTCTGTGGTCGTAGCTGAGGCTCAACGTGTCGTCGTCAGGTTGTGTGTCGACACGGCACCGAAAGATGTGGGCGCGCTCATCGCTGGAGACACTTACTTTCGCGAGAACGTCTGGACCTACTTCGTCGACCAGCTCTGGACGAACCCGAATGACTGTGAGTCCAGGCGAGGAGACGTAGAGCGTACGAAGATTGGCTCGATCGTTCTCGTCGTCTGTACCGTTGGCGTCGCGGCTCTTGGTGATCGTGAACGTTCGTTCGACGCGCTGGTTGTCGTGCACGGGGTTAGCAACAGGAACGACGTCACTGGTGACGACGCGCCGCGTGCGGTCGGTCGGCTGGGACCACTTGCTGAGCCAGCGAGAGAAGACGCCACCGCCGGATGTAGCAGTTGAACTCGAAGCCATTGCGGAGGTTTGTGTCGATTTAGGAAATGGATCTCAGGTGATACTGCCACTGCGATCCGTTCCTACTTCAAATAGAGGATGTGAGTTCACTGAGTCAACCCACCCACCCATTCATCCAATCGCCCCAAACGAGTGATGGTGATTACTTGCTGGAGGCGTCAACCGCCATCACTCCTGCGCGTCCTCAAAACTCCACTCTGGTTATCACGTTTCTCTGGCGTCGGCAATCCAGTTGACAACGGTGTTGATTTGTAAATTCCTGATTCGGACTTCTTCGCCAACCATGCGACGTGACGCTGGAGATGGTGTGGCCATTTTGTTCTCCCAACCGCAGCACCAACGGCTCAAACGGAAGGAAGCTGCGCAGCACAGACGTCTTCGCCGGTAGAATCAGCCCTTCCTTGGGCTTCTCCAGCTCCATGGGCGTCTCGAACGCAGACGCTAGAGTGGGGACCGGAACAAGATCGAGCGTTCCTTCTCGGAGGCTTCTCACGTCATCAGCTGACAGATTTTCAAGGCGGAAGCCTGGCGTTTCGGCTTCCTTTCTGCAAACAGCAGGCGGTGGCGTGCTGGTGTACTGGACAAGTCCGCTCACGCCGGGCTTGCAGATGTACTCAACTTCGTCTGACGGAACTGCCATGATGACGCTCCCTCCATGCGGCGCCTTGAAACGCACCAGTGCATTTTCTGACGAGATATCGGCCACGTCGATGTGACCGCGGTGGCGAGCCTCCAGAACGACGCCCGCGCACGCTGCCATCAACGGAGACCGCACTTGGATTGAGCCGGCGCTTCGCTGGAGACCGAACATCCCGGCCATGTGGAAGCGACTGGAGGCAGTCAGCAACGTTCGGCTCTCTCCGAAGTTCATGAGACACATCGTGCCGCTCGAGAGACTGTCCGCCTCAATCTGCGCTCGGCCTCGGCCTCCGATCATGACAACCAAGTGGTCCTTCAACCACAGCTTTGGCGTCTTCACGAATATGCTGCTGGAACCCGCGCGTATCGACCCCAGATCGTAAAACCGTGGCTCCTTTGTTGGCGATGCAATGAACAGCCGCGAGCCCATCGCGGCGAGTAAGGACGGACCGGCGTTCTTCTCCATCGGCATGCCCAGCACGTTCTCGGTGATGACCACGTCGCCTCGTGTGAATGCCATGCATGATCCCACCTGCGACGGCTGCGCAATGTCGATCTCGGTCACGAGGTGGCCGACTGTGCCCTTCCGGGGACTGTAACTGACCGTCAAATCGCCCTGCGCAGTCGTGTCGACTTCGACGCGGTCGATGTGCTCGGCGGCGTCACTGGAGACGCGCACTTTGGCGAGCACATCTGGTCCGGCTTCCTCCAGCAGCTCCGGCCTCACACGCACGATCGTGAGTCCAGGTGCACACACGTTGATTTCGGAGACCGCGGTGTTTGCATTTCCGTTGCTCGTGATCGTATAGGTCTTCTCGACGCGCTGGTTCGAGTGGACGGGCTGGGCGACGGCCCTTATGTCGCTCGCTTCGACTCGCTTCGTGTCGTCGCTGAACGGAGACCACCCAGAGAACACTTTGGAGAGCGTGAATGCCATCGTTTGAGGAAATGGCGCCGGCAGAGGTGAATTGCTGTCTCCCTGCGACACTCAGTAACCCATGAACCCACATCTTCATATTGGTTGGTGGGTGCGGAAACAGACATAAGGTGCCCAAACACAGGCTGCGCCAGAGCGAGAAATCCAGTTAACCGCCAAAGAACAATTGGAATTGGTGCGACTCGCACCGTTGTTCAGCCCCGGTCGAGTGGTGTGCGGTGTTTTGGGTGGACGCGTCCCTTTCTTACGCCGCTCTGGGCCGCCGTTGGAGGTTAACACAATTATGATTCAATGGCTCATTCTTGAAGGTTCATGTCGCGCACTGAAATCAAACCAAACACCGGCAAGGCTTGGGTTGATCCGTACTTCGATACAAGCAGCTAAGTAGTACCTTCAAAACGAAGCTTGAGTGATGTATCAGGTTTTTGTGGTCCATCCCCAACTCGACTACGCCACATGTCGCTTTCCTCTCGACGATGGAGCCGATCTCCGGAAGCTCTATGTCGCCTCACCAGAAGTAACGGTCGCGCGAGCTCGTCCAGAGCTTCGTGGTGAAGTTAGTCTGTGAGCGCTCATCTGCTCATCTCGAGTGACCGGCGGCTCCACCTTTTCCGGTATCGCGTCGAGACTGCGACTGACGACGAGACACCTCAACTACGACCACAAAAGGGATGCCTTCGGACATTTAGCATCTGAGGTGCTTGCTGTCGCGGCGACGTCTTGGTCAAGCTTTTGAACGCTCCATCGTCCGAGGGCTTCAGGTTACGCAAGCGCCCAGTGTGATACATTGGAACAAGACTCGTGCTGCTCGACTCGGCGTGCGCTTGCGATCATGGCAACAAGTGTACACGGTTTTGGAGTTTATGAGCAGTGACAGTGGCAGTGTCAACGTCGCATCTTGCAGCCTCAGCTGCCGGAGCACTTTCAATGCAGGACTCGTAAGCCCCGGACGATCCCGGATCCGTGCCGATAACTTCTCAACTTGCACGCTCTCACTGAAATTCTGTCGGTCGAGGAAGCTGGCCTTTTGCAGTGATTGCGTCGTATCAGGCATCGCTCTTAGGTGTCCTCCACGTGGGCTCCGGGTCAGGGGTATGCAGGCTCCCAGTGAGTGTGCCGAGATCTCAGCTCAACTCCTTGAACTTGGTACGTCGATGATTGGTGACGAGCACGTTTCACCTTGTTCTGGACCAATCCACCTCCGTATCACCTCATTTTGATAAATAGTTGAATCAGACCCTCTTGTCGACTGACGACGAGCATAAGAGTGATGGTCTCTACCTGACCGGCGTGTCACAGACCCAGACCTCCTGGCGCTTTCGCCGCTCACCACCGGCCGTCGCGTCTTCGCCTCGCGCGTCTCGTGGCTCCGACGCGTCGCTTCCGCTCGCTATGGCGCTGCTCTGCGGTTCTGCGGCGTCGTCGCGCGCGATCCGCGTCGCTGCGGGCGCCGTGGCGGCCGTGCGCGAGGAGCTACGCGCTCACACGTCGCAGCTTTTCGAAACTACGTGGACGATCGCGGCGGGTGACGCGCAGACGCTCAGCCGGCTCAGCCTCGCGCTGCCAGGGTTCACGGTCGTGCGCGTGAACCCTGCGCTGAGAGGCGATGACGCGCTGGTCGCGAAAGTCCGCGTCTCGAGCGACGCCGCGAGCCACATCGACGGCGTGCGGCTCAAAGTCAAGAGACGACACTCGGAGCTGAGGATGAAGTTCAAGAGCAGGAAGAGCTATCGCGCGCCAGTGGCTGGCACGCTCGTCACGGAGATCGAATTGGCGTACGCCTTCCAGATCGAAGAGATCCATGCGCTCGGCGGAGGGGACGTTGTCGTGCGAGATGGTGTGCTCGCCAACTCGGGCAGCGTGAGCGTGTTGGCGTACGATCGCACGCGAATCTTCGTGGACCAGCAGACATCTAAGCTCAACGAGCTCGGCGTCGGCTCGATTCGCGGCGGCTTTGTCTACTTCACAGCCAAGAGGCTTGAAGTGCACGAGATTCTCGGTTGTTCTGTGATGGGGAACGGCGCGATCCACGTCGACGCCGATCAAATCGCTGCTGCCAGCATGAAAGTCGGCGCGATCGGTGACAGTGGCAGCGTCAATGTCCGTGTCAATAAAGAATTACAAGCCGAAGAACTAGAGGCATCGGCGTGGGGCTCTGGATCGGTCTCGGTGCACGCCCCACTGGCTTTCGCGGACGGCCTCGGTGCGTTCAGCGAGAAGCTCGCCGTGGTCATTGAGGGCCGAGGCTGCATCGACGTCGCCGCTGTCGTGGCGCAAGTGAGCCAGGTGCGGATCCGAGACAACGGCCGAGCTGTGGTCCAAGCTGTGGAAGGCCTCACACTAGACTGCGACTCGTGCGCGACCGTCGAGTGCATCGGCTCGATGAGCTTCAGTCTTCGCGATGCGATCCAGCAGACGTGTCGCGTTGTCTTTTGCAGTCGCAGGCTTCCAGCAGCGGCGTTGGTCGCGCCTGCACCTCCAACGATCGTAGCAGCCTTCGAGAACCCCCGACCAGTGACCACGAAGAAGTGGGGCCTCCGATCAAAACGGCTGCAGCCTCTATTCGGCTAAGTTGTGCGACTTAAACCATGTTTCAAATATTTACGCTGGATCAATCCATCCGTGCTCTTCCGTGACTAAAAATCAGAAGGGAACGAACGTCTTGATCAATGGGCTTCCAGAACTGCTGGTGGGCCTTGTCGAGGTTGGCGGGCGTCTCGAACGCTGACTCGATAGTAGGGGCGTTCACTGGCATGCTATCAGTCGTCTCAGAGGCTCGAATCGTCGCCAGGGCTTCGGGTTCCAGCGGCACAAGCAAGATATTTGGGTTTGCCGCGTTAATGTGATCGACGAGAGGCGGTGGCGGTCCCACGTACTGGACGAGGCCGAGGACGCGGCTGCTTGAGCTACCTCGCAGCTGAAGCGTTTCATGTGGAGACTGCAGCCTCATGTGGCCACCGTGGCGCCGGCTGATTGCCAGCTTTGTCGTGACCGACGGCACATCCGCCACGTCGACTAGCCCGCCTCCGCTCACATGGATCGACTGTCGAGCAGCCATCGACGCCACGTCGACTGGTGTCTCGCCAAGAACTCGAGCAGAGACCGACCCGTTGCATCGGACGTGGGCGAGCAGTTTACACGTGCTAACCGCGTGTTCAGTCACCAGACTCGCGCGACCGCTGCCAAAGGTGTAGAGGCTCGTCACGGCGCTTGAAAAGTAAGGTGTCTGGGCTCGCACGCAGCCTGGACCGATGGCAACGCTGCTGAACTCGCTGTGAACGTCCAGACTGCGAGCCAAGAAGTTCACGCTACCGCTGCCGAACGCACCGAGCAAGAGGTGAGACAGCTTTAGATCCGAGTCAGGCGCGTGCAGGAAGACACGCGCTCCGAAGAGCGACGCAAGGGCCGGAGAGTCATTTTGCAAAGCGGCGAGCCTCGATCCGGTGGGCTCAGCTGCTATCGTGCCCTTGGGAGGCTGCGTGGGCGAGCCGCACAGAACGTCGTGGGTGACCACGACGTCGCCGTGGGTCATCGCGACGACTTGCTGGACCTGGGACTCCTTCGGCACGTCGATCTCCGTGAGCAAATGGCCCTTGGACGGCTCCTTCGACTTGAACTGGACTGCCAGCGAGTGTCTCGACTTCTTGGATTTGAGCGCGACGGTGACGTCGTCGAGGTGGTTGCGCGCGTCGCTGGAGACGCGAACTTTGGCCAGCACGTCGCGTTCTTTGTCATTAAACGCCTCGGGCCGCACGCGCATGACCGTCAATCCTGGTGTCATGACCTGAAGCTGGTGGATCGAGGCGTCGCTGTCCGCGGGCTTCGAAACGGTGAACGTCTTCTCGACTTTCTGGTTGACGTGGACGGGATCGGAGACCGTCGTGGCATCCGTCGTCGCGACGGCGGTTGGCTGCGGGTGGCAGCGGAACGGTGACCACCGATCAAGCCAGTCGGACGAAGAAGAAGAAGTCGCCATTGGGTGGAGAATTGGGAACTGAGTGACAGCCTTAGAGCATCTCCAACGGTGGACCCGGGTTCAAACCCAAATTTGACTCCATTTTGACTCCCAGACGACTCCCAACGGTGGCGTCATACAGATAACGACGTATTTTAACGCGGGTACTTTTTCTACATTTTGACTTGGATTTGTATAGAAATTTGGGAACATTTGACCGTGGTAAAATCCGTCGTTATCTGTACTGGGGCCAGATTTGACCCCGGGACTCAAAAGTTGGCAGATTTGCCAAGTTATGAGTCTCATGGGACGGGTGGTTTGAGATATTCTGGGACGAAGTGAAGGATCGAATGGCCCAAAACCGTTGTGGGCAAATAGTCAAACCGGGCTCAAACGTGAACCAACCACGGGATAGATCGGCTATTTTTTTAGGTCCACCGTTGGAGATGCTCTTATTGGTGGGTAGACATGGCTACACGACCAGCACTCTCCATTCGAGAATGAAGGTGATTACCACCTTTCTCAGTAAACACAATGCGAAGATATTTTTTGGGAATGTCCTCTGGGGAGGATGGGCTTCCTGTTTGGCTTTCGATAAATACTCACAGTGCGACAGTGTAGGCGCACAACAATAAGTACTACTATGTTCCTAACCACTGCGATATCTTCGACTAACTATGGCTGTGACGCGGGGACCTCCGGAGCTGAAGGCTGCTGCGTCGACGAGTCCGGTGCTGGATCTTCCTTTACAGGTAGATGAGGTCGCACACCACTGAGCGACTCAGAGGCCGCTGCTTCGACGGACGGTGGGACGTCTGGTGCGGTCGAGGACGTGGCGTTCGGGGAAGACGCCGCAGGCTCAGGCTTGATCTTCTTCGCTCCTTCACCTGACACACGACGCGGCTTCTTGACTTTCTTGTCCCCTTTCTTCTCGCATGTGTCTTTGAATACGATCTCGACGCCATGGACGAGCACCTTCTCGGTCTTCGGTTTGCGCTTCCTCTTGACCTTGACAGGCAGAGCAGCTGTAGACGTGGATGTGACTGGAGTCGCTCCGGGTACCGCGGCAGGTTTGTCCTGAGACGGAATCGGAGCGCTCGGGGTTGGAACGGCGACTGTTGGTGCTGTTGCAAATGTTGAAATCACGACAGCAGGCTCCGATTTCACTTGCGTTATGGAAGCAGGTAGAGCTGCGGGTACTGGCCGGGGAACGGACATCATTGTCGGGGGCTTCACGTACGTCGGCACGGCCACTGGCGCAGTGATGGTCAGCGACGCGTGCGGCAGCTCACCTGCGATTGGTGGCGCAAACGCAGCCGCCAGTGCTTTTGAATAGGCCGATACACCAAAGCTAGAAGCCATGATTGCTGGCGTAGTCACGACGACATCCTTGAGTGGTCGCTTCACCGGCTGCACGGACTTGTCTGCACCCTTGATAACTCGCTCTTCCACTCGCGATGTGATAAGCTTCATGGAACCGTGATGGTGTGGCAGGTCGTCGACCTCGTCCTTGAGCATCTCGTTCCAGCGCACAACAAAGCGACGGCCTGAATTCTCGACGTCAATGTTGCCACATGGGTGGTTCTCGACCTTGTTTTCTTCGATGACGACATTGTTGGCATGGTGAAGCAGACGAATACCGAAGCGCTTGTTGCTGAAGATTTGGTTGCGGCGCAGCACTGCATTCCCACTCCACACGGTGACTCCCGAGTGCGCGTTTTGAAAGATCGAGTTGCGCTGCATCACCAGAGCACCTTGCAGAAGCAGAACGCCTGAACCGCTGCCCGCGTGAAAAATGCGGTTGTGCTGCGCCACCAAAAGGCTGTGCGGGTCGCCAGAGACGGCGAGGCATGCGTTTCCTTGGTGGTTGCCGTCGAAGTCGTTGAAGACTGCACGGACGGACCCACGCTTTGTCACGTGCAGGAGGTGTTGCCAGTTACTTGTTGGCTCGCCAGTGTGAAGACTCACGCTGTGGCGACGACTGACATGGAACCCGCAGATCAATCCGCCGCGGGCGGTCCACTTTAATTGAGCCTGCGGTGTCACCATTTGCAGCTCCACGTGAGCGTCATGAGCAGCCAGTAAGCGGATCGGCTTCGTGATCTCAACAACATCGTGGACTTCGTACACCCCGGAACCGAAAAGCAATGTCTCTCCACGCTCAACGCCATCGAACAAGTCCTTCCAGTGGTCTCGACGGCTTGGATCTCCGTGAAGAAAGAAGTCGCTCGCGTTTACTCGAATGCACAGGGACTGATGCAGAGCGGCCTCCCGCCAACTCCGACACACAAATTGGACGCCGTTCACACGATCTGGGAACGCCCGGAGCTTACCGAAGATTAGTAACAGCACGCTAGTCGGTAGTCCAGCAAAACCGAGTTCTCTCGCTGTCGCGCACTGTTCGTTCTTGATCCACACAGTCGGCTTGTCCCACGTCGCCTCCCGTGTGTCGGTGTTAAAGTAGAATGGCTGGCCCGTGATCGCGCACTTCTTGAACTCCCAGGCATCGCCCGTCAACTGACGCTGACGGCGAGCAGCGTAGACGTTCGAGCGTTCTTTCTTGTACAATTGGTAGTGCATCTCAATATCATTCGGTGACAGCTCGTCGAGACTATCGATGCCAGCGATAAGCTCTCCGTCATCAATCCATTGCTGCTCCTCGATGATCTTGCGCGCCTCGATCTCCTCGATGTTGAGCATCAAGCTCGCCTCGTCCTCTAGACGGTCGAAGGCCTCAGCCGTCGGAACGTACGCAAAAAGCGGGTCCACGTCTTCGCGGAAGTGCAATGCATAGCGATCGACCGGGTTTAATGAATCCTCGAAGTTCTGGAGAGATGACACTGAGTCCTTCCACGCCTGGAGCTTCCGCTCTTCTTCCAACTCACGAGCTTTCTCCTTCGCCCTCTCCAGTTTCTTTTTTGCTTGCGCAGCACTCGCGACCGCAACTTCTGCGTCTGTCTTCTGTCGTTTGGAGATCGCTCCCGGTCGCGATTTTTCTCCGCGACGACGTTTTGCACCGGCAACGCGCGCTGTAGGCTTCCCTTTTCTCTTTGGCTTGATGTCATCATCGTCGCTCATGTCATCATCACTCTCGTCGTCACTACCGGACCCCTCTCCGTCTTCATCGTCGCTGCCTTCTACGGTGTCCACCTCTTCTTCGTCGTCGTCGGCCATGCTGGCATCTTCTTCCACAGACTGGACTTCTGTGCTCCCTTGACTGTCTACTTGAGGATCCACAGCCTGGACCGAGTCACGATCAATCTCTTCGTCATCAACCACAGATGCTGTAGAAGATTCGGCCGGAGGAACACTACGTTTCTCGTCCTGGTCCTCGTCCTGGTCCTCGTCCTTATACTTATCATCGTTACCACCATCAATGGTAGGGGTGGATGCTCGGGATACTTCAGTCCCAGCATTCGAGACCCCACGTTTGTCGCTCACAGCAGCGCTACCGAGTTCTTCTTCGAACTCTCTTTGCTCTGTCAAGAACTCCTCCCGTGCGCCACGCATCGCAACCACATCGTCCTCGTCTTCAAGTTGTGCCATGGCGTTCTCGATTGCATCGAGCGACATGTCATCATCTTCATCGTCTCCGTCCGCCAGCTCCTCAACTTTGGATTCTTCGTCTTCTCCATCCCCGTCGCCGTCCGTCTTGTCCAGATCGCCCATGAGCTCACGCAAACTTGCTTTGGAGAAGAACTCAGTCGTAAACTCGCCTTTTGCCATCACGAGAAAGTCCAGATGCCGCTTTTGTTGAGCCTTTTTGAGGATGTTTTCTTCTACAGTGTGTTCACTCACCAGGCGGTAGATATGAACATCTCGTGTCTGGCCAATACGATGCGCGCGATCTTGGGCTTGGGCATCCATTGCAGGGTTCCAGTCTGAATCGTAGAAAATCACCGAATCAGCACCCGTTAGGTTGATGCCGAGACCTCCACTTCGCGTTGACAAAATGAAGCAGAAGATCTTTTCGTCGTGATTGAACTTCTCCATGAGATACTGCCGCGTCTCAACCTTTGTGGAGCCGTCCAGGCGGAAGTACGTGTACCCGTGGAGGTTGAGAAAGATTTCGAGGATGTTAAGCATGGAGCTCATCTGCGTGAAGATGAGGCAACGGTGGTTCCCGCGCTTTAGCTCACGGAGCAACAAGTCTAACTGCTGTAGCTTGCCACAGTCGAACTGGATCAGCCGCTTATCAGGGAAGAACAGCTGCGTGCGCTTGAACGATTCGTAGTAAGCATCCACGCAACGAGAGGCGACGGGTCTCAACTGGTTATCCATGTAATCTTGAAGTCTCCTCTTTCGTGAAAGCTTCAGTGGATCACACGAGTCGGTACTGAATCCTTTGCCACCGAAGCGCAGCATCAATGGACGTGCTCGAGCTTTGGGGACGACACAAACAGCCTTGCGAATGATGGGCAGCATTTGCTCAATTCTCGCTTCTGGGTCTGGGACGGCTTCGCTTAAGGTTTCGCTTCTCGAGAGGTCTTCGCCTCGTGTGCGTTTGCCGTGAACTTCCATGGCGTGAGAGATGAACACGGGCATGGTACATGCTCGGATCAGGTCTGAGCCAAGCATAGGTTCATGGATGTTTGCATGGATGAGCGTCGAGTCTGAAAACCGCTGTCGTTTCTCTAACCAATATGCCTGTCGATTCTCCGCAAGCTGAAGCAGCCTCTTCAACACATCGGGCCGAGATGTCGAATATTTCTTCTTAGTGAGCGAGCACTCGTCGGGTAGATCTTGTGAGAGGCTCACGTCATCGTAGATGTACAGTAGCTTGCGTACTCTACTGCGATGGTCTTTGTCTGCGTGAACGAGCTCTTGGTTGGGCAGGCTGAGCTCCAATGGCCACCATGCGAACCCCACTGGTTCCAACCAGTCGTAGATAAAACTGCACCGTGCGGGAACTTCTAGCGTCAAACCACCCATGTCCAACGGAGACTCCATTGGTCGGGGTTCGAACAAATCCGGGTGGTTGCATACTTTACGCAGCTGCATCAGCACGTTCATCATGCTCATGAAGTTGCCGCCCCCGCGTTTTCCCGAACCAAACAACGCGCGCCGTGTGCTACTTCGCGAGATGAAGTCCTCGTACAGGAATCGCTGACGCTTGGATAAGCTGCAAGTAATCACATGCTCGAACTTACCAGGGAGTTGCTTGGCCACGTCCTTCTTTAGCCGCCGAAGAACGAACGGACGAATGATCCCGTGCAACTGTGAGACGAGTTGTTGCTGTTCTGCTGCCATCGTTTCGCCACCATTTGGCCCGCCATTTGCGTCCAATCCTGCAGTTCCCTTCCCAGTACTTTCTTCGACCATCACGCTCAACGGGTTCTGGAACCAATACGTGAACTCTTTGCGAGACGCGAACACGTGCGGCATGAGGAAATGCATGAGCGACCACAATTCCATGATGTTGTTCTGTAGCGGAGTGCCCGTAAGCAGAAGACGTCGCTGTGAGTTGAAATGCAGCAGCGTCTGCCATCGCAGAGACTTCCAGTTCTTGATGTTGTGGGCTTCGTCAAGGATCAGATAATACCACTTTTTCCGCTTGAAGCAGTGGGCATCCTGCACAACGAGCTGGTAACTCGTGATGCAAATCTGGAAGGCGTTCTGCTTGGACCAGCCGTGACGCAACTCCTTGCGTCGTTTCGCCGAGCCAAAATACGTGAGCACTTTGAATGCAGGGCACCAACGCTTGAATTCCATTTCCCAGTTCACCATGCAAGAAGTCGGCACAACGATCAAATGAGGCCCCCAAATGCCGCGAGCACAGGCCAGGTGCGCGAGCATCGTGATCGTCTGAATGGTTTTGCCGAGCCCCATTTCATCCGCAAGAATACCGTTGATTCTCTTCTCGCACATGCTCGTCAGCCAATTCACGCCAGCTTGTTGGTATTCTCGAAGCTCAAGTCGCGAGGTCAACAAGTAAGGTCGTCGATATGACACCACGTCTTCCTCGGTCTCGCTTGGTTCCCTGTCGTCGTCCTGTATAGACTTGTCATCGTCTAGGATCTTCTCCTCTGGGTTTCCAACGTGCTCTTCCTTATCAGTGGTATCTATAACTTCGTCTTCACCTGCGCTGCAAGCTTCTGGCTCCTCCTCCTGCACACCGAAGTACCGAGCCCGAAGTTCATCGAGTGACAGAGTGCCTTCTTCCTCTAGATCAGCAATCTCTTTGTTTGCATCGTCTTTCGACTGACAATCTGCTTGCTCGGCTTCTGCAATAGTGGTCTCATCGTCTTCTTCATCAGTGCCGTTCTGGTGGAAGTCTGAGTCACTTTCGTCTTCTTGCCCTTCTTCCTCTCGAGTGGCCAATTGACCAAGTTCGCCTTCTTCATCGCTTGCCATCGCAGCGTTCCTCGCGCGCAGCTCCTCGATCGACATCTCACTCTCTTGTTGCAGCAGCTGCACTTCCTCATCGACTTCTTCTTTTGTGAACTCTGAGCGCTCCGCAACTTCAAGCGTAGTTTCATCGTCCATCTCCTCACCATCAGACGGATGATAATCATCCAGGTCCTCGTCTTCATCAATGGACCTGCGACTGACCTCATTATCGGACACACCCGACTCACCAGAGTCCTCTACTACAGATGCGTAGCGTGCTTTTAGCTCTTCGATCGAGAGTTCACCTTCCTCTTGCAGCCTAGCAATTTCGTCTTCCACGTCCGCTTGACTCGTCATCTTCTCGTCCGCCTCGATGGTTGTCTCATCATCCACCACCTCTTCTTCATCTGCGAAATCCGAGTCCTCGTCGGATGAATGGGCACTCATTAAGGCGTCTCCATCGTCATCTTCGTCATCTTTATCATGGAAGCCGTTGGTTTCTTCTACTAAGGCGTACTTGGCCCGTAGCTCGTCCAGCGACATTTCACTTTCTGCCTGCAAATCCGCAATCTCGTCCTCGTGCTCTACTCGACTTGAGCCGTGCTGCTGCTCTTCGGCGGCGATGGTAGTCTCGTCGTCCTCTTCATCATGCGCTTCAAAATCACTGTCACTGTCAGGCATCTGGCCTCTTGTTGTTGGCGAGTTGTCACTAAATACAGGATCGTCTGCGCAGTTCTCATGGGTTTCCTCCTCTGTTCCTGGTTCTTGTGGGTCACAGAATGCATCTGCGAGTGCCGACGCGTACCTCTCGGTCTGCGCTACGAGGTTCTTAAGGTGACGGTCCATCGCCGCCTTGCGCAGCTCGTCCGACTGCAGCTTGACCTTGAAGCTGATGATCTTGTCGATCTTGGTCCAGAACTTCTTGACCTCACGCCCAACGCGCGCAGCCACGCGGCGCCGCGCCTCCTCCTCCATCTATTCCATCCATGCAATGAGTTTCCCGCCCCACAGCCTTCTTCCCATCTCCCGTTCCCCGGCTTCCTACCTTTTCCTGCCTTGCCGACCGCGACTCCTTCCTGCTATGGTGGCTCTGCGCCGACTGGACCAGTGTACGTGCTGTCTTCAGCCGCCATTTTCGTTCCTGCGCAAAGTCCGCAGCCATCCACTCCTATAGCACCCCGTCAGTCGTGGAAACAGCCTCGTATCCGTCTCCATCCATGGCTTCCTACCATCTCTTGGAGCAGGAAATCGCGGTGCGTGCGCTTGAGCCGCACACCGTTGGCGTCGAAACCGCGCTCCTCGAGCCGCGGGAGTGGCTTGGCCACCGTGAGCTCGCTCAGGCGCGTCTCGATAACCTTCTTGCGCTCCAGAAGCGTGGCGTGGACGCTCTCGTCGCCTCCGGACGCGCGCGTCGACGGCTCCTCCTGGACGCGGTCGGCATCCTCCGGACGCCGGACTTGCGCGGGCACCTCGGACGAGAGCTGATCTACGAGTTCGGCGTCGCTACGGCGTCGCTTGCGGCCTTGCACGCGCGCCAATTTGAGTCGCGCGTTGGCCATGGCGCGTGGCGGCGTGGCGGTTGCCCTGGAATCGACGGCTTCGTGGAAAACGCCACACAGACACACAGACTGCTGAAATTTAGAAAGTTGAGATTTCGAGAATGTGTGCACCACATCATTTGGAGAATCTGATGTGGACCACAAGGAAGATACCGGATGCCGCGAAAGGTCGCGACTGGAGAGCCGCACGTGAACGGTGCCGAGCGCAGCGACGCTTTGCGGAGACGCGGTCCGTTGGCGGACGGATGGATCTAGGCGACCAACGGTCGCAAGCGCGGGCTGCTTGCATTCGAGGATTCTCAGAGCGAGACCATGGTCCGCGAAGAAGTCGCCTCGCTGCTCGACAACAGCGAGCCGCGCCAGCCGCACGACGACGGCCGTGGCTCGCGCCGCGTGCAGCTCGTGCGGATCGCCATCGGTATTATCAGTGCGCTCACGCTCGTCGCTGGCTCGGTGCTCGCGGTCGAGATGATCGCGGATGACGAGCACTCAGCCACGGTGCAGACATCGTCGCTCAGCAGCGCGCCGACGGCAGTGTCCATGGAAGCCAACTTTGGCTGGGGGACGTGGTGCTCCGTGCGCGCCGCAGCGGGCTGTCTCTTTAGCTCGGACAAGGACACGTGCAAGCAGCAGGTCATGGAGAAGTGCGACCCCGACGAGTACAAGGCTGCCGAACATGGGGGCGATGGCTCCGGGTCGGGCTCGGGTTCCGGCTCGCACCACGGCGCGCCGGAAGTCGGCGATCCCGAGCACAACACCACCCGCCACAAGAAACACAAGAAGAAGCACAAGAAGGCCAAGACGACCAACCAACCGGCCACGACTGCGCCACCGACGCTGCTCTAACGATGGCAGGTGTGATGATACACGCTGTCTCTCTCTCGTCGTGATGGGACATTTATTCTCGTCGTTGTTTACTTTTGCATTCCTGTTGAGCTCAGTCTCAATCGGACAAATACAGTCGCTTTAAGCCGAAATACATCGCATTGGCTGCGCTCTCGTTCCGGCGCCTTCGACTTGAGAAGGCTTTCTCGTGAGACCTTCCGAGCTGGCTCTCCATATATTGGATCGTAATCGTTCCAGATCGTCATGTGGTGCGTGGGACGAGTGGGACACTCGCGTTTCTTCGGACTCACCTGTGGGTGTAGCCACATTCACTCTGTTGAGTAGTAATTCGTGTACCCCGACCGTGTCGCAGATTACCCCCCGAACACGGTCATCGCAGTCTTCTTGTTCTCCTCGTGTCACACGGTCATCGCAGTCTTCTTGTTCTCCTCGTGTCTCAGCTCGTCAAGCGGGCGACCGAAGAGCTCAGTCTTCGATTCCCACGTTAAACGCCAAGAGCTACGATGGCCTCGGTCGCCACGCCCTTTTGCACTTGGTTCGATCCGCCGTCGCTCTTCCAGCCGCCGAGTAAGCTGGTAATCGAGTCCACGTCGCTCACGCAGATCCGAAAGAGCCAGGCGGTCCATCCACGCCAGAGGTGCATCAAAAAGTGGACCGTGAAATCGACCGAACGCAAGGCGCTAACCAAACTCCGCCTCGTGACTCCAGGACTCACGATCGTCCGCGTGAATTCTACTATCCTCACGCGGTTCGGAGCCGACATGGTCGCGCGGATTCGGGTCACGAGCGACGACACCAGACACATTGACTGCATTCGTGTCGCCTCGAAGAAACGCCACGAGCTGCGTGTGATCTTTACGAATGCCTCGAGCGGCGAGAACGAGAGCGACATGGGCTCGCTCGTGACCGAGATCGATCTCGCGTATCCTGCCCAGATCACTGAAATCCTTGCGATGGGCGGTGGTGATGTGACCGTCCACGGCGGCGTTCTAGTGAGCGACATTGACCACGGGGTGATGCTCGCGGCGATTCACGATACCAAGCTCAACATCGACGAATCGCGCAACAAACATCTGCAGCTCAAAGATCTACTCATCGGCTCGGCCTGTGGCGGGGAGGTCTACGTCTCGTCAAACAACCTCATGGTACTCGAGACATTTGCCTGCGGCGTTCTAGGCGATGGTCGCATCCACATCGCGGCTCCACGCCTGTCAGCGAAAGCCACGCAACTCGCGGCAGTCGGCGAACACGGCAGGATTCAAATCAAGGCTGCGGACGGGCTCGCCACGAGCGACCTCAGCGCGGCCGTCATTGGCTCTGGCTACACAGCCGTCCACTCTTCAACTCCGGTGGAGACTGGCCGATTCACGACTTGCGCCAAGCAGGATCTTCGCATCGAAGGCTCGGGTCGTCTCGACGTCGCCGGCGTCCCATCCGAGCGAACGCGGGTCAAGATCCGCGAGAACGGCCGTGTGACCATCCAAGCTCGCCACAAGCTCGATCTTGATTGCAGTGCCAACGCTGTGGTTGAATGCGTCGGCTCAGTGCCGCCGAGTGTTCACACGTCGGGCGAGCTGAAGAAGAACGCGATCGTGTTAACAAGCCAACAGGAACGAATGGTTCAGCAACGCGTCGCCCGCGCGACTGCACCGATCGCATTGATTCCAGGGACCCCGACGGTCGCGATGGCCTTCGACACCAAGCAATGGCTCCACGTCACGAAGGCCGGGTTCCGAGACACCTTCCTTCGACCGTTCTTTGAGCTGCAGTAGATGTCGACAGTGTAAAATTAAATACGATCTATTTATCAATCTTGTTCGTGCGGCTTGTGGCTGCTAATTCTCGATGGCTGCAGTCTGCTTTAGATTTGTCCGACGTGGCGAGACACCCAGAAGTAGGAGTTCGATCTGTGGTCGTTGTGTTCTCGATCAGTCGTGTCTTCTTTGGAAGATGTGAGACGTAGCATCTAGACGAGCCGCAGTGAGTTGTGAGACGGAGCATCTAGACGAGGGAGCTCTTTGTTGGCGTAACGCGAAACTCATCCTGAATCTCTTCGATTGTCTTGCCGGCAGTCTCAGGGACCAAAGCGAACACAAAGGCGAGCGAAATCGCGAGGAGGACGATGAACGGGACGTACTCGAGGTCCTTGAGGGCGTCCGAGATGTACGGGTAGCCGATACCGACGATGAGGTTGGCAAGCCAGGCGACCATGACACCG
>JAADVR010000580.1:0-22100 GCA_023335855.1 Pythium scleroteichum | reverse complement strand
TACTCACTTATAGATCTCATAAGGGACGCCCATACCGAAGAATATTGCTCTCAATAATCGAGCGTCCCTTATGAGATCTTCAAGGCTGTCAGTGGAAGTTTGTCACAATATGTCACTATCGGGTCAGTGAATTTGGTGTAGTGGTGTGGAACTGACCTCGCCACACTTCTGTGCCGGGTTCAATTCCCGCCGCCTTATGATATCGCGTCCCTTATGAGATCTACAAGTGAGTATACTATTGTAATAGTAGCTAATCTTCTTCGATGTGGTCATCGCACGAAAGATCCTAGGCCATTCAATGGCCTTAGAACTACCCAAAGACTTCGTCGAGTTTTCCTGTTGACACGAGGATGACCCAGAGGATACCCACGAGGAGTGAGACACAGGACGAGAAAAGACCGACCTGGAAGAGCAGCTTGTCGGACATTCGAACGATCCGCCCGGTGATTTCGCCGTATGTCGCCGCAAACACGCCCATGATAAAGATCGACGCGATGCAGAACGAGAGCAAGTACGCCCACGACTTGATCCAGTCGTTGAGGATCACCGCCGGAAGTACGCCCAGGATGCCTCCCGTCCCAGCAAGGCCATGAGCAATACCATAAGCGAATGCGGTCACTCGCTGGGTCTTGGCGTCCTTGATATCTGCGTGCGGGCGGTCGAACAGACCGCAGCAAATCGTGTCTTGCTCTTTGACGGTGTCCTGAGTGCTAAGTAGCGACGCCGCCTCACCGCCGTCGCGAGCTCGAGGCTCGGTCACGGCGCCGTATCCTCCCGAGTGCGAGTGCGCGAAACCACCGTGCGAGTGGGTAAAATCGCCTCGTGGGTTGTGCGTGGGGAGCTCCGTCGGAGCATCTTCCTTGGTTTGCTTGTTGAGGGGGCGAATCTTCCAGTAGTAGTTGAAGCTCCAGAGGCCGAGCGCGATCATAAGCAGTCCGACGCCGAAGTCGCAGTACGTGCCGAAGCGGTCGACGTCGAACTGCTTGTTGACCGCGAGGAAGATGGCCGTGACGACGATGAGTCCGACCGAGTGGCCGCAGCCCCAGCGCATGCCGAGCTGGCAGGAGCGCCAGGACGAGCCGGCGCTGAGCACAATGAGCGCGCTGAGGTGGTCGGGCCCCGTGATCACGTGGACCACGCCCAGCAGCAGTCCCGTCGCGACGATCGTGGGCACTGACGCCGTCGCGAGGTGCGCGGTGGCCTCGGTCGTCGACATGGCGGGCGGGAAGTGGGGGCTCTGGGCGAGACGGCGAATGCCCAAGTGATCGCGCATCACGTCGAAGCTTTCCTTGCCTTTGATAGAAAAAGGTGATCTGCTCGTCTTTTGTCTAGAAGAAGGTGACTGATCTGCGTCAGAGGCAAAAAACCTCAACGTGTTTTGAGAATGAACCAGCCAGGTGCATGAAGTCTTTCCGCGACATGAATCACGAGTCAAGTCAAAGGCAAAGATCGTTTCGTTGGTCATTTACACTTGGCTACATGGCTGTTAAACAAACACATCTTCTGGCGTGCGGCTTTAGCCGAAGACCGAGTCGAGCGTACCCGTGGACACGAGGATGATCCAGAGTACGCCCACGGTGAACGACACACCGGCGCTGAAAATGCCCACGCGGTACGTGAGCTTGTCCGAGATCTTGACGAGGCGGCCCGTGAGCTCTCCGTACGTCGCGGCGAAGACGCCCATGATGAAGATTGAAGCCACGCAGAACGAAAGCAAGTACGCGGACGACTTGCCCCAGTCGTTGAGCACCACGGCCGGGAGCACGCCGAGCACTCCGCCCGTTCCGGCGAGACCGTGGGCGACGCCGTACGCGAAGGCTGTCCAGTGGGTCGTGTGAGGGTTCTTGATGTCCGATGACGGCGCGTTGCAGAGGCCAAAGCAGCATTTGCGAGTCACGATCGTCTCGTCAAACGACGCCTTGCGTGCCAAGTGCCCATGCGAGTGTGCCTGCCCGCCGGGGCCATGGCCGTGCCCATGCTCGAGGATCGCCTCCGGAGTCTCGATGTGGAACGCGCCGTCGGGGGTTCGTGGACTTTGAACTAAGTCAACTTGGCCCTGGATGCGCTGGATCTCGGCCACTGCCGCCTTCTCGTGGTACTCTTTGCGCACTTTCCAGTAGTGGCGAAAGCCCCAGAGTCCGAGCAGCATCATGAGGATACCGACGATGAAGTCACAGTACTCGCCAACCGAGTCCAGATCGATGTTCTGGTCGACGGCGAGGAAGATGGCTGTCACGATGATGAGCCCCGTGGAGTGGCCAAGGCCCCAGCGCATGCCGAGCTCACACGACCGCCACGAGGAGCCGGCACTGAGCACGATGAGCGCGCTCAGATGGTCCGGCCCGGTGAGCACGTGGACGATGCCGAGCAGCAGCCCCGTGCCGATGATCGTGCCGGTGGACGCGCCCACGAGCGACTCATCGATCTCGCCCATCGCTGAGTTAACTGGTGGCGGCTGGACGAAGAGGGAGCGTTGCGCGCGTAGCGGCGGAGAATCGCAAATGAGTTTAGCCGATCGGGACGAATGCTTTCGTCGCGGCCACGTAACCCACCGCACTTCTCCTATCGTGCGCGAACTGAACGCACGACTGGCGTGGCTGGATCTGCTTCCCGCCTGGACTCGTCTTCTTTCTCTTGATAGCGCATTCTTCCACGAAGAGGCAGTGTATCACCCTACTAAGTACGGATGGATACACTTCCTTGAACGATCCTGTTCGCGGCAGGTTCTATCTTCCATGGTCTCTCCGTCGCATGGGAGCCTTTCTCACCGGCTCTTCTTGCGTCTGATCAGCATCCACGCGTGGCAGGTCCCTCGCAAAAGGTCGAATCGGACACGCGCTATCTTTCCATCGCTCGGTACGTAGGCCCTTGAGATCGTAAGGACGGCAGCTGCAACATGGCCACGCAGCCGCCTCACAACGGCACACTTCGCGTTGCCTTCCGCCCACCCGCTTCTTTGTGGCGCTGGCGGTCTCGCTGCGCGTCTTTCGTCCATGGTTTCGCGCGATTCCTGCGTCGCGTGTTGAAGTGGCCATTGTTGCGTGGTCCACACCCTAGAACATCACATTTTCATTTCCAGGTTGGATACAGTCCAAAACGGGGTCTGCCCGTTCAAGTGCATGCGTGGCAGCCTCGCCGACGTCTTATCCGAGAGACAACAATGAGCGCTCGTGGCTACGCGTCCATGGCGCTGCTGGCGCTGCAGTTCGGCCTGCAGCCCATCCTCTACAAGGAGTTCGCGGCCCACGCCAAGTACTCGAGCGTGCTCGTGATCGCCTGCGAGTGCTGCAAGCTCGTGGTCGCGGCGCTTGTGCTCGTGTTCAGCGACGCCGCGCCGCAGGTCTGGAAGACCTGGCACTTGCGCGAGAGTCTCGCGGCCTCGGGGCTCCCGGCCTGCACGTACGCGGTGCAGAACGTGCTCGTGCAGATCGCGTACCAGAACCTGCCGCCGATTGTATTTAACCTCGTGAACCAGACCAAGCTCCTCTTCACCGCTTTGTTCGTGTACGTTCTGCTGGGCAAGCGCTTCACGACACAGCAATGCCGTACGTCGATTTCGTTCTTTGGTTTGAGATATGGGTTACTAACAGTTCACCATATAGTGGCGATGGTCATGCTGCTGTCGGCCGCGGTGTTGCTCTCGCTGGCCAAAGACCCGGCCGCAGGAGCTGCTGGCGCCACCAAGACTGCGTCGTTCGAGTACGGCCTCCTCCCTGTATTACTGGCATCGATTCTCTCCGGATTTGGTGCCGCCACGACGCAACGCACAATGCAACAGCAGCAACGCAACACTGCTCTTGTCACGGTCGAGCTTGCAGTGTATGGTAGCGTTTTCCTTGTCGCCTCGCAGGTGTACTCGCCATCGTCAGCACCACCGATCCTCTGGTCCATGACATCGGTCGATCGGTTCGTCGCGCTGTTTGAGGGATGGGACCAGTTTACATGGATTCCAATCGTCGCCAATGCCATGGGGGGTCTCCTAGTTGGAGCCGTCACGAAGTACGTTGGCGGAGTGCTGAAGTCGTTCGCCTTGGTCTGTGGTATCGCGTTCACGGCGTTCGTCGAGTCGTTCCTGTACGGCAACGCGTTGCCACAGGAAGTATCGGTCGCCGCAGTCCTCGTCACCGTGAGCATGTTCATTTACAACGCGTATCCGTACCAGTCGCTACCACAGAACAACAACAAGCGCAAGGCGTCCTGAGTGGGAGACGTTCAATTTTTCTCACTAGGAACCCTTACTAAATTCATTTATGCATTTGATGCTACTACTGGGGCGGGCCGAGGCTTCCTGGGCTGGCTGGCGCGCACTCTGTGCAACGGCTACTTGTTGGTGACTTGCCTTAAATACTACTGCTACTACGACTACATGTCTACCGATTCATCTCCGCCTCTTTCTTTGTTCCCTATACTATTGATAAAATACCTTGATTCAAACAGCGAAGGCCGCCGTGAACATGCCGCGGTGACTTGCGACACCGCGGGACGCGAACGCGAAAGGCTCGAGGGCAGCTGCAGACAGGGCGTCTGCGAAGCTGTTAGTGCCATCAGCGCCTTCGTCGGAGCTTGGTTCCACATCGAAGTCACACATCATCTTCATGAACATGGCGTCGTCGTAGTCATCGTCACCGGTTGTTGTTGTGTTCTTCAAGGTGTCAGCCTTGAGCTCATCTTGGCCTGAGAAGCTTCCGTTGGAAGAAGACTCAACTGGTGTCAGGGCCTGGACGAGCTCCTGGAGGCATCGCTGAGAAGCGGAAGTGTCCTTCTTCTCAGTAGCATCTCGGTGGAACTGAGCAAGACCCGCCTGCACGCAGAGCTGGCGGACCATGTCCAAGGCAAGCTCACGAGGACCACGCGTGGCAAGCATCTCCTGGGTCACCTGCAGGAAGAGCTCGATGGGGAGCTGCAAAAGCTTCTCCACGCTGGCGAGCTCGAACGGCACGACGCGAGCCAATGCGTCGACACACTCAAGATGGAGCTCGGCGCACACCGACAGCGAGTCGTGTGTGTTCATCAGGTTGGAGGCATCCTGACTGACTTGGAGCAGCGCGTCAACATTGCTCGAGTCTTGAGTGATGCTGTCGAGGTAGTTACGGGCAATGGTGGAGGCACCGAGTCCCATGTTGAGGAGCTGGATGCCGCAGTACAGAGCGGCCGCAGTCACGGGCGTGAAGACGAGCTCGCCAGTGTAGGCATACACACACAGAGTCTCGAAAGCCGCGGCGCCGCCGGGGAACGAGGAGATCTGGATGAAGGGAACAGGCGAGCGGGTCGTGAGCACGCTCTCGCGGGCTTTGGAGTTGAGCATCTGAGACTCGAGGAGCATCGGGTGCTTGTGGAGGTTGAACTGAGTTCCTTCCACGTTGACCACCAGGTTGCACGCGTTGCGGCGAGCCTTGTACTGCTCGTATTCAGTGAGCGACTTAGTCGAGATCTTGCCCACGGGCTCGACTGGTTTGGTTTCCTGTGGAAGAGCCACCTGGACAGCGGCAGCCTCTTTGGCGATGGCATCGTTGGACTCGATGCGTGGCTTCTTGATGACGACCAGGAGGTCGTCGCAGATTTCAAAGTCTCCGAAGATGTCGGCAGACAGTGGCAAAAGGGCGTCGCAGGATGTCGGGGACGACGCACCGTCGGCGTCTTCACCTGTCTGGAGCTGGATCTGCTTGGGCACGGCGACGAGATCTTCTTCATTCTCGTCGTCGTCCTCCTCGACGAGGGTCATGGGGGCCTTGAGGGGCGAGATGGCCGGCACGTCGAGGTCGGCGCGGGTGCGCTTGCGAGACGAGCGGTTGCTCGAGCTCACGAGGTTGCGGCAGTGGCAACACGTGGCGCGCGTGCTGTGGAGACACGAGTCGTCCTTGGCGCAGCCGTCGCGCTTGCAGCTCTTGCCGTTGCCCTCGCGGCGCACGCCGCAGAGCCCGGCGTCGTGCTGGCCGCAGCGGCCGTCGCACGTGCAGTGCATGCACTCGCCGGGCGTCTTGGAGCACGTCGGCAGCGAGCACGACTTGCGCAGCTTTCGCGGAGCGCCCTTCATGTAATTGTCGCGGGGTCTCGGTCGGATCGGGGTGGTGAATTCCACACTGAACAACTAACGGTGGAGGAGCGGAGCGGAGGGGAGGGGAGAGGACCGCAAGCCAATGGCCACAGCGGAGCCAAAAAGCCAAGCCGAGAGGGACGGGCGAGCGGGGAGGAGCGCGCTCTGTTTCGCCGTCCATCTCCGCTCCCCCGGTCCACTCCTCTCGTGCCACGCTGAGCTCGGCGGACCGGCTGCGATCAATCCGTCCGAGCAACTGCTGGCAGACGTGGCGGCGCGGCGCTACCCATAGTGAAGCCCAGTGAGAAGAGGGACCTTTGAGGAATTTGGCTGCAGCGACCAGCGCTCAAGAAATGAAACGGCGGCGCAGAGGAGGAGCGGAGCGGAGCGGATCATTGAGCGGGAGGGTGGGACTCATTCGGGTCAGAAACCCACAAAAGCGGGGCATCCCAGGAACGGGACCTTCTCTGCACGTGCGGCGCAGCTGTGAAGCCTAGGTGCTCATCCACAAGCTGATATGCGGTACCAGGGGACTCATATCGTGAAAAGAAGGTTATAGATCAAAATTTCCAGAAGCAGAGAAACTGAATAGATGAATTGGCAGAACAAGGTGTAAGCAGCAGCGCAGACGGATCGAGCTGGCAGGCTGCGGGCTTCAAGCAGAATCGGACATAGACAGATCATGGACTCAATCACTCGCCTTCTGGACTCTGTGAGGAATCGGTCCGTCCAGATTGTTGGGGTGGAATCTTGGGCGCTCACCTACTGGGAAACCAGATGCCCCCTGCATTGAAGAGCCCCGCGTTCTCGATGGACCCTCGCCGACTCCACGCGAACCGTGATGGACGGCGAGGCGAACTGGCAACTGGACGGGGGATGGAGATCTTCCTCTGCCAGGCGTGACGACAAGAGCTGCACTGCGGAAAAGCGAAGTCAAACAGGCGTCTGGAAAGAAAATGCGAGGAGTTTCGCAGAGGTGCATACAGCAAAGAGATCGGGGAGGTTTACCTACTATCCATGGATAGATCCCAGCGTGCTGGCTGGAGGCTTGCCCATTTTACACGCGTGGACGTCGCTGCGCCACGCTGGGCTCGCCCATGCTCCAAAGATGAGGGATCTTCCGTGGGATGACCACATCAGAGTCCAATGGAAACGCAACAACCAACGGTCGCAACGCAGTGCGGCAAATGTATCCAAACTCTCACGCCCATGCAACTAACACGCGCCAACGAGTCAATCGATGCGCGATCACCACAGTGGCGTTTAGCGCTCAGGTGGCTACATCATCGAATATCTGTAAACGCGTCATCAGGACTTGATGACCCAAGTTTTGCGATCCTGGCGGATGAGCCACTCACGAGCTCACCTGTACAGTAGCGGCAATAGTGGATCCAAGCGTTTCATTCTTCCCAACTAGACGCGCTTCAAATTGCCCAGATGCGTCCCAAGCATTGAGCTCCAATTTTCGCAAGAGAAAAAACACGGGACTCTTAAACCGTTCGAACATCAGCCGCGTCAGCCAGATCTCGAGCCAGACGGCAAGGTGGAGTGTCGAGAAGCAGAAACGCCGGGGCGAGTCCACGGTCCGCCCTTGCATGGGACAACGCGAGAAGGGCATTCTCCGCACCGCCCGCCCATCGACGAGATGAGTAGCGAGAAACACAGAGAACCCAAGTGAACGGGGGCGCCAGCGTGGTCGCTCGCGTGGCCTCCGTCCAGCGCCAAGGCCACGGACTAAGTTTCGTACGCGCCGACCACGAAACGAAGTGTCTGCGCTGCACACAAGGCCGGGAGACATGCCAGTGCCACAGTGTCCTGTCCACTCGCTGTCCAGGTGTGGCGCAGGAGACGGGCTCGACCAGATACGCGAAGATGCAGCGAGGGACAATATTCGCGGCAGCTGCAGGAGCTTGTCGCTGGGGTCTCTCCGCTGGCTCCTCGGAGAACCACGAGGGGACTCATGTGCGTGTACATACCGACTTGCACGAGTCGCAGGGCTGGCCATGCATCCTTTGAGCGGCCGAGGCGCAGAGCCGAGAAGCTCTCAACAGCCGCACCCGTTAGGTATCGATTCAACTCACTAGGTACGATGCGAAACTGGCCGTTTTCTGCATTTTGACCATCACTCTGCAAATGAAACCGCCACGAAACGGCGTGCAAGATCTTGCAAATTCGTGGAAGGTGGCTACATCAAAATCAGTACGTTGTACCTACCGCGTGTTGACGTAGCGCAGCGAATTTTGAATCTTTCGGGACATGGATGGGGAGGAATCTCTCCGTACAGTAGAAAACTCTTCTGTCACAAGCATCCTCTAGAGGAGCACTCTCAAGGGACACGAGCCAATCGGACGTGCGCGTTGCGCATCCGAACCGGCGCGTCGGACACCCTGAACGGCCAATTTTGGGTTTGGCGCAGGGCGCCTGTCTCTGTCACCTGCTCGACGCTCACGATGTGTGGCTCGATCTGGTGTGTCATCATCGGGGCCATGAGCGCATTCAGTTAGAGAGGGAGGATGGTATTGTTTTGGGAGGGTATCTCATTTCCCTGTTGAAGTCTCACTGGTCATTGCGGGAGAGTCCCTTGCCGAGCCCAAGAGTCGGGAAGCTGAGTTTCTTCGAGCACGTTCGCTTCTTCTCGTGCCCATCAACGTCAACGTACGGTACTCGCACTTCTGAAGAGAACAACTGCAGGTGTCAGACCAGAACTGACCGCCAGCGTCATCCCACCTCTCTCCGCGACACTCGCGCCGTCATCCACCGCTTTGGCGTTGAAGATGGTCCACGCGTCTTTCGCGTCGGCGTGCTGGCCACAATAGAGCGAGATGAGATTGAACCCTCGCTGGCTACTGTGTGACTCGACGAACGGACAAGGGAATGATGGGCTGCACGAGTAAGAAGCCGCGCCGCGTCTGGACTGAGAGAACAACTCACCCAAATATGTCGCTGAGATCAATGCCATATGAGTTGAGTTCTCACGCGTTCGTCCACGACAACTGGGTGCAAGCACCGGACCGAGCTCGGCCTTTCTGGTTTACGACTTCCATCCGGAGAAAATGAAATTTGTCAAATTCGTTCCCCGAGTTTCTCTTCCTGGGGACCTGGATTCCATTCCGAACGCAAAGAATCTGAGAATCTACGCCGCCACCGAGTTGGCCAGCTGCGAGAATATCTGGGCGGCAACTTGTTGCTCCTTCGGTTCATCGCTGCCGCGAAGCACGTCCACGGCCGCGCTGAGCCGCTCTCTCTGTGTCGTCAGCTGCAGCGATATCTGCGGCTCGTTGTGGCGCGATGCGAGCGCTACCAACACGTCACCGGCGGCGACTCGGACCATCGAGTACTTGGCATCACCAACTCCAAGGTCACCACAGCTACGGTCGACGAGGCGGCTGATGACTTGGTGATTGGAGAAAGCTTCAGCTGGCGCACTGCGAATCACGCTGGCCGTGGCGGTGAAGATGCTTCGCCGAACACTCCACACATGAAAAGCGCTGTTGGCCACACAGCTGTCAAGCCATTGCAGCAACTCATGTGTCACTTCACTGCCTCTTTCTGCAGTAACGCTTTGTGGGACGACAGATCCCAATGTCTCGAATACGACCTTGATCAACATTGGAGGAAAAGCTCTTTCTTTTTCCATCCCGTCCTCAGACGTTGCCTCTGCCAGCCACAACTCGAAGCGACGTCGCAGTTCGGCGACGACTTGGAAGCGCACCACTTGAGATTCTTCAGTGGAAGAAGGCGTGGCGGCTGCAAGGCTGGCAAGGCTCAACATGGCGCTTTCAAGATACTCGTTATCCTTGATCTTCCACCCACGATCACTCTCATCGAGGAAGAGATTGAACAAAGCATGGGTTTCATCTGCTCGAACATGTGCGATAGCCACTAGCGCTTCCAAAATCACTCCTTTGCCGCGCCATACGCGACCTGGAATCGCCGATAGAAGCTCGTTCCAAATCTGATCCGTTTGGTGAGCAGATAATTTCGAACGGTAGGATGAATTGCTTGAGAATAGAGATTGCAGTGCCTTGACACCCTGACGGCGAGTGTCCCACGAAGGGTGCCGAATCCACCGAGCCAGCACGGCAAGAGTAGCGACCAGTGCAGATTCCGCATATGTGATACCAGGCGGAAGCTCCTCTAATATCTCCTTCCAAGCGGATCGAAGGGTTTCAGACGATGCATGTTGGCCGATGAAAGCCGCAGGAAACACATCACTAGCATACCATTCGTTTCTTCTGTCTGGAGCGACCAGTGCTAAAAAGTCTGTAATGGGAGGGCACTTGGTGACGAGCTCTTTCGAAGCGAGAGCACTGACCATGAGAAATCGACTTGTGTATGTGTCGTTACTGGCAAACCCACCACCTTCGCCGTTCTCCACAGCGTTCATAGATGCTTCGTCTTTGCTGCGGCGATGAACTGCGAAGACACCAGATTGAACGTAGTTTTTGACAGTACTGGGTTCAGCGAGTGCGCACATGTAAGCTGCCGCTCGAAGATAACTCTGAAGCACGAGACCATCCGGAACTCCACTACCTGAACTGTAGCGCGCTGCCTCATCGCCATAATGGTCATTTTCCGATGCTGAACGGTCAGCCACGTACGGAAGCAGCGACCGAGATAGAATAAGTTCAGCTCCGCCACATTTGCGTAACTCGAATGGCAGTTCTGTCGCAAGTGTTGCTACGAAGTTAGCTGTGCCAACGCGAGTGTTGAGACCAACACCGAACTTAAGCAAATTCACGACACCTCGAGAAACTTCTTCCACGATACGCACACAGCTAGCGCTGCTTCCAACAGCAAGTGCCTTCAACTTCAGCATGCACTGATCGAGAAGCTGGCCGACTGGTCCACTCTGACTCATTGACACTCTGAGACGTTCAAGTTGGTCCTTCTTGTCCCCAACATGAAACTGTGCATATTGGAGTTCGGGCATTTCAAGCGATGACAGGTATTCCAATAGCTGCAGAACTAGAGCGCCAAGCCTGTCTTCAAGAGACTGGGCGTCCACTTCTTTAACGAGCCTGAGGAGCAAGTCGATGGACAATGCGCTGCAAACAACATTCTTGGAGGTCATGCCATGTGAGATAAGGTAATCCAGCAGCTCACGACGACATCCTTCGTGCTTGACTGCGATCCGAAGACTAAGCTCCCCGAGGGCTTTGAAGAACTTCAAGCCAGCAACAGCTACAGCCTCCATGACATCGTCAACAGATCTAGATGCAAGCTTCCACAGCCGCAAAAAATAAGGTTCAACTTGGGCAGAACCGACGCCGTTTAGCAGATCAATGAGCGCCACACAGCACGCCTCACGATACTTGAAGTTTCGCGAATGCTCCAGCTTTGACAGCAAGAATTGGAGAATCGTGTCCCACTGATCGGACAAAAGAGATTTTTCTTGCGATGTAGACACGAATAGTTCGCCCTTCGCAAAAGTCCACAGATTGTTCATCACCTCGGACACCTTCGGACTCGAGTGATTCTTGAGCAGGAACAGCCACGGAATAAGTTTTTTGCGATGCTCGAACGCCTCCGACGTCCACTGACGGTTGGCTTGCTCGATGATTTCGGCTCTGAAGGCCCGATCAACAGCTGGGAAGAAGAACTCGAGCCGTGACGAATCTGTTTGTCTAGCCAACAGTGTTTGCCAAATCGGATCCATTGTACTCAGGTACAATAAAGAGTACATAAGCTCTGGGTCTCCGATGTCTGCCGCCACATTGCTGACCTCGCGATACGCGACATTGTCCACCGAGTCTTGGCCAGTTGATGATTGACCAGTCACCCTGTTGTTGGTTGGTGGAGGGGATGCTTCGCCGTCATTGTCTTCTTCGTCGTGAACTGTCCTGTTTGTTGACGAGAGAGGAACGAAGGCGCGGAAGCACCGAAGCCGGCGAAATAAACTGTCGCTGAACTCGGTGCCAATATCAGGTGTAGGAGCTTTCAGTCGGAGATAAGCGAGGCCTTTGACAGCGCACTCTGTTGTCACTGGATCAGCATCGTTGAGCATTGCCACGAAAAATTCATGTATCCTCACGATTGTCTTAGAGAATTCAGGATCGTGGAAGATCACCTTCCATGCCTCTGCTGAAAGCGTGCTCAGGCCAGCGGAGCACATGCAAAGTAGCCACACACAGGCGCTGCGCCGCACAGTTGCTTGGCGCGCGTCAGCACAGTCTCGCAATACTCGTGCAACTAGTTGAGAAACGAGTGTTGAGCCTTTGCCGTCAACCTTACACGTTCCAACAGCCATCAGCGTGTGCGACACTGCGAACTGAAGTTCAAGTTGCTGTTCTTTGCCGAGCGCTATGATATCCAAGATTAATGCCTCCAGTTTACCAACTTCGATACCTGCCCACGAGCTTCCTGACAACGCAAGCCCTGTTGCCTCCAAAGCAATTAGTCTCACAGAGCTCAGCCTTGACTTCACGTTTCCATCGGCCGTCACACCATCCAGTTTCCAGCCTATAACCTTCCCGAGATCTTCCAATGTTTCCTCACGAAGGCGTCTGAGGGAATCTCCAAGATTACTGTCACTAATAGCGAGAAGACAATTCCAGTTGCCTGAGATCCCCACGGCATCAATGCACCCAGCAATACGATCGAACACCACCTTCAAACTGTGCTCCCCCCGTGGCAAAGCAGCGAAGTTTGAAGCATTTGCAACAGCAATCCTCAGAGAACTTGATAAGCAAGAAAGTGCTGACTCAAGGGGTATGACTTGGCCTTGAAGAACACCAATTGGCTGAGCTGATACCATAGCTACAGCTGTTCCGACCGCATACAACGCAGCGCAGAACTCGGAGGTTGTTGACGACGAATTCCGCACAGTCGCAGCACCAGTTGCTATGATTTCCATGGAATCATTCCATCGATTTGCCAAACTCCATCCCAATAACGTGGATAAACCCAGCAACGTCTGGCGATTCGAACTTGCGCGTTCCATCGTTGCACAAATATCCACTGCGCGGCCGTGAAGGAGAGTGTCCACAGTGTGAGGGAAAACACCATGCAACTGAATGAGCTGAGTAGAGACTTTGGCGTACAGTTCGGAACTATCATGGCTTGCCGAATTGGTAGCCGGAATCGGAAGGAGCGTCTCTACGAAGTAAGTCAATGCTTCTTGATGTGCTCGTCCTCTGGTGCTATCGTTCTCTCTATGAGCGAACTCCTTGAGGGCTTCTTGGAGAAACAACAGACATTGCTGGGCTTCACGTACACCCATTACACGCCGCAGATCGAATACCTCGCTACCGAGAACAGACCGAACCCTCTGTGTCAGAGCTGTCAGCTCAGGTAATGGTCGAGCATAGAGTGCTTTCTCAGCTGAGCGCCGAATTGCTTCATCTTCGTCCCCACACAACTTCAGTAAGGCCATACGTAGTTTGACATCCAGATCGCTTTCATCAGCAATACCAGCTCTTGCTTGGGTGCTCTTGATAACTGTTTCGGACCACTCCCCAACAGCCATGCGCACACGCTGGTAGTTGTTCGAAGCCTCATATAGTTTTGCCCCTTGTAGTAATCCGGTTAACTCCAGACGAATTTTCGCTACGACCAGTTGGCTTCCACACTTCTCGAAAGTTTCACGCAGAGAGCTCAACGCTTTTAGCGCATTGACACCAGACCGACTCTTTTCTTCGACAAGACATCGCACTAAAAGCACTTGAAACGCTTGCTCTGATGCTGTCAGTAACGACGGCGCTCTGGCAGTGAGTACACTAACGGTTTCGTAAATGTGTTGCCTGAACTCTCGCCAAAACGGTGCGTTTGCGGAATCAAGATCTGCGTTTGGATCCATAAGGGTCCGAAGCAGGGTAGGCAGGAGCACCGGCCCAAGGACCTGGACCAAGTACTGCTCAGAACAGTGATGAAAACTCCACTCACACAACTGCGCCCCAGCAATCTTGATTCGCTGCTTCACAATTGGAGCACTCGTCGGTTCATCGGCGAACATGAGCTGGCAAATAACTTGCAAGACGATAGGGAGTACGTTTGTAGCTGCTTTGGATACTTTCAAAAGATTGGCAGCGGCTAGGATACTCGCATCCGCGATGCGGGAACGATTCCCCAAGATTAGCGCGTCTCGTCCTTCCAAGGCCCGCCCCTGAGCCACCACCGGACTGGACATGACGAGTGCCATTATGCCGCGACAAACGTCTGGATTTTCCAGGGCAGAGCTATCTTCATTAACGACGCGTTGCAAATGATCCTCGCAGAACGCCTTGACCACGTGGTGGAAAGAAGACACCCCGGCAACGAAGTGGAGCACGCGAGTAGGGTAGGGACGCCCGAGATTCTTGACAAACTGAAGAGCATGCAACTGGCAGTCGTAGAGGGCTTCGCGGCTCAGGTCAGTTACCTTCACCTGTCGCAAACGCTCGATTCGTGGCGCCATAAGTCCGTACAAGACCGGATCCGACACAGTTGAGTTGCTAGTTATGGGTTGATAGACAACCACATCAAGGAGAAAATCCAGCACGACGTCTGCGGCGGTCGGAGCTTCCGCCAGGATCTGAGTTGCTTCGGTAGTCGTCGCCGGAAACGTGCCTAGCAGAAGGCGGAAGAACGTCTTCTGCAGTGCTGGGCCCCTCCGGTCAAGCGACTTGGCCAGACGGGTCAGTACGGTCGTCTGTTCTTCCTGCGTCGCCGCTGCAAACCCGATTTCTGCCATCGCGGATGCCATTTGCGTCAGCGCGCCTTCACTGAAGCCCTTTGGCAAAACTCACCGAGAAACATGAAGGCGAAGTTGGCTGCAAAGGGCGAGCGCGTCGCTTCGTCGTCGACGACGGCGCTCAGCGCGAGTAGCGGCAGTCGCGGCGACGAGATGCCATGCAGTCGGGTCTTGATGTGCGAGATCACTTGCAGGATCTGCGCCAGGGACGTCAGCAGGGCCGACTCGCCTCTCCGAAGGGCACCGGCGTACGTACCTTGTCTTTGAGAGCATGCTCGAGCGGCGAGGCCGTCGCAGCCGGGAAGAGCGCGAGCAGCCGCGGCAGCAGCGCGTCCAGCACCACGACGAGGCGCTCATCGTCCACGCTCGCGAGGCGGAAGAGCACGCGGTCGAGCGCGTCGATCTCTTCCTGCAGGTCGGCCATCTTGCAGTTTCCTCTCTCCCCCTCGACGAGGATTTCCTTAGGAAGAATGCATGTGGAGGGTTAACGGAATGATGGTCTACTTCCCCGAAAACTGATGCGCGATTGGATATGAAAGAGGTTCCGGAATGGCAGGGCACTCTTGGACCATGGGGAACGAAGAGCTACCGACCGCCGCGCCGGACGCCGCGCGCGTGTACGTGGGCAACTTGAAGCCCAAGGCGAACGAGGCACACCTCGCGGAGGCGTTTGCGCGGTTCGGAACGATTCTGAACATCTGGGTCGCGCGCAAGGTGCGAGTTCATGCCTCTCACGGGAGTTCCCGTTGAACACTGACGCTCGCCTCTGTAGCCGCCTGGCTTCGCTTTCGTCTTTTTCGAGCGTGAGAGAGATGCGCACCGTGCGGCGGAGACTTTTGGCGATGAACATCCGCTTGAGATCTTGGGGAAGCGCGTGAAGGTTGAGTTGGCGGGGGACAAGGGTCCGAAACGGGCGTCTAGTACTCGGGCTCGTGATGATGCAGATGAGAGAGAAGAACGAACGGCAAGTCCGCGCCAGAGGAATTCCCAACGATTGTCTGGTGGCCATGCTCGGAGACCTGGACGACGACGGAGTAGGAGTCCCAGCAGCGACCGTTCGCACACGCGTCGATATCGCCGAGAGCGTAGTCCGGGGCGCAAGCGACGGCGCAGCCCAAGCTCGTCGAGCCGAAGCGCCAGTCCTCGTCGTCGAGACTTGCGATACGACCAAAAGCCAGGCGGACGGAGACGACGGGATAGCTCCAGTAGTAGAGGCGGCAGCGCTCCACTCCGAAGGAGATCACGCTCGAGATCTCGAAGCACATCACGGTCCACTCGACGATGAATATACGTCGATCGTTACTTGGCTCAATCATCTGCAGCTCCGACAGATCTATGATGGAGCTCTATACTCTAACGAGGACGACTTCTCTACGGACTGGGATCGCCCCATCTGGAGGGATAGCATCCATGGAGTGCAACGGCGTACGATCAGCACCGATGAGATTCATCGTTGTGGGTGGTAGGGAAGGAAGGTGCTCGAGCCATCCAGCATTCCGACCGATGTGGAACACGTGTCCAGATCGTGGTTGTTTCGGCCCTCTACATAGCGGTCTTCCCTTCCGCGACGGGAAGGCGAGATTTTGGCTGCTGCCTCTGCATGCAAATGTGCAGATGATGCTCTGGCGGAAGCAAGGCAGGGAAGCGGGATATGCTCGCTTTGCCTCCGTTTTGATGTTTGGACGTTTTGGCCTGGAGACGACGACCGCGTCGGTAGCGAGGTTTCAAGGGGAGGGAGCGCCTCGGCTTTTGTCTCGTTGGTTCGGGTGTGGATTGGTTTTCAATAGGTATTTCGGGATCCATGACATTGACAAGGCTCCCACGTTTCTCCATGGATGTGGTCAAGCGCATTGACGGGGGAACTGCGAGTTCTACCTTCGTGAGTGGCGATGTCGAAGAACGGCTTTGACAGATCTCATCGTCCACCTGCGCTGTCCACCGGCTAGCTGCTGTGCCTGATACAATAATTTGCCTCCGCGGCATGAGTTGTGGATGCCGCAGTCGACTTTTACAGTCTGGCTTGGAGTGATCAACACTAATATTTCCCGCCCAGCTCTCAAAAGATGAATTCGGTAGAGAGATGACTGCCTCGGTTGATATGAGGCTTTCCAGTTCCCTCGTGTGTGTCAAGGGGGCTCTCTTCAACGGAAGCTTCAACGAGGTACTCACGTTTTGGCTCACCATCTTCAAGCCTGAAGGCTTGTTACGCGTACCGCCGTCTCCAGCATTGACTCCATCACCTACTTTTTTCGTCTTGATCTGCTCTTGGAGACCATTCAAGAAGTCTTCTCTAGTTTGTTGAGGCCGAGCTCTGTGGAAGCGACCACGTATTCGTGTAGTAATTGAGTCGACTTCTGGGGCAGGGAGTATAGAGACGATCTCGCTGTGCTTCTCGGCTTGTGCATGCTCGCTGTACTCGAATTCAGAGGGTGCCGTCTGACTGCGCGACCGGTTCTGTCGCCCCTTCTCGCGGATTTGCTCCTCCAGCGAAGCCTTCCGTTCGTCGTTGGTCATTGCTCGACGAATTGTCGTCCTCCAACTCGTGCCACAGCGCCTGGCAAACCCTCTTCATGACCGCGAGGCAGCTCGCAGGCTTCGAGAGAGTTCTCCGACTGGTTGCCTTTGCATGGTTGGATGGTTTTGCCCGCCGCTCGCCTCTGCTCTTCTTTCTCGCGTAGTTGCTGTTGTAGAGCCTCCCGCCACTCTTCTTTCGAGAGTTACGCAACTCGACGGCGGCCTGCCAAGGGAAAGCAGGAAGTGCGGTCAGCTTGCATTGGTAGCTCAACACATCTGAAACCAAGAAGTTCCAAACAAAGACCTGCGTTTTATTCCATCAGTTTGCACCATGGTGACTGCATCTATTTGACCACTATTGATGTAGTAGTATATGTGTATCATGGCCAAGTGTTGGGAAAGTCTCCGTGAACGCAATCGATCGGATGTGCATCTGAAGTGACTTCATTGTCGGGACATTATCGGCAGTCCAGACTTTGAGGTCGTCCGTGGAGGTGTTTAGTTGTTTCGATAATCCCTCGAAGTTGGGCTCCTCGTACACTGTGACAAAGAAGTTGTGCGCTTTCGTCCTGAACAAAATGGCTTCGTAGAGCGCGTCGCGATAAGTTTCATCGACCTGCGGGACACTAGCGTTATAGCACTTGCCGTAGTGGTCGATATCCTTCGCTGCCATGAAACAGGCGCGACCAGCACTTTCTACGTATAATTCCTGTACCACATCTTCATACGTCGTGTCCACGACGTCTTCAAACACTAGGTCCATGTGGCGATCATACGGCGGATCCAGCACGCGAACATTCGTCACCAAGCTGCACGCAGGCGAGCTGGTGCTGAACTGGATACTACCGATGGTTGATGGCGCGGAGATAATGAGCACATTGTCGCAATCTGAAGGGCGCGGCCCGACGCAAAATCTATTCCCACCAAATTGACTTTTCTCGAAGAAGCAAACCTGACAGTTTGGTAATGGGGCGGGTAATGGGGCTCCTCTCACACGGAACATATTGACCCATGACGTAGAGTCTACAGCTTCTGACGGTTCGACGGTCATGAGCAAAACTGTCGCGACAGCAGCATGAAACATGGCAATGGCGCAGTTATCGAGAGGAGGGTGGTTGAGGAATGCCGTTCGTTTCACGATACCGACTATTCATTCATGTCGTATTGCCCGGGTTGGGTGTATACGAAGTGCGACTTGTGATGACTGTTCGCGGAAGGCGCTACAAAAATTCTCAGAGTTCGTACTTTTGTTGGATCGAATCACTTCGGTCGCTTCGAACGATCTCACCCTCTTGTTTGCTCCATACCAGACGCGGAGGCATAACATCGCTCGCAAACAAGTGAGCATTTGGAACTCGGACAGCTAGTCGGCGGAAGTTTCGCGTGATTAATGACGCGGTGAAGTCGATCAGCAGTCTTGGGACATCTCGCCCGTACCCGTTGCTTCTCTTTTCGACGCGCTCATAAGCTGCCTCCAGCGGTATATCCAAGCAGACGACGTGAACGTCGAAGCCGGAGGATATGACCTGATCAATCAGGCCTGAATATTGACTGTAACTCTTGCCTGTGCCATGAAGGATGATGTTTCGTCGACACATAATGGCGCTGTGTAAGTTCTTCTGCAAAATGAAGCGTGCTTCATCTCGGCACATTTGATACCGAATCTGAGGCGCTGGAAGCGCCCGCCGCTTGAGCTTCGAACCATTGTTCGCTGTATGCTCAGTATCAGGCGCTGTGTTACCAAGGCCGATATTCAGCATTGTGTGGTAAAACTCTGGCAGCATTGAGATGATGTCGTCAACGTCGAAATTAACGAAGTCAGAGATTTTGAGTTGCCCGGTTGTATCCAAATGGCTGAGAATTGTCGACTTTCCAGCTCCAGGAACACCAATGAGCAGCACAAATTTGGGGACTGCAATATTTTGTGGCGTCGATTCGTACAGTTGGTGGGCGATGCGTGCGTGAAGCTTGAGACGTTCGGCAGAAAAATGGCCGCTTTCGTTCGCGTGAACCTGAAACGTCGACGTTGGCGCACGTGGCTGCTTCGCACGCGCGACCTCTTTGTCGTGATCATCGTCGTCTAATCCTTGAATTCGAAACTTGGGGAGGGCATTAATGTCCGGCTTTTTGTAAGGATATTCCACGCTGTCCATGAGCAGCTCCTTCGCCTCTTGAGTGACGCTTCGTGTAAAGCTCGTCTCCATCTGCGTCTCAAGAGTCGATTGTGACGTGTCCAGAAACAGTGGTCCGCAATTTTGCAACTCTTGAATCTGAAGGCCTCGCTGCTGAAGCACAGTAATGAAGCGCTCGATTGTCGCTGGATCGTTCGCAATGTGGATAAATACGCTCGAGCGATCGCCTTGGGTAGTGCTGTGGAGAGCCTCGTCGTGAATGATGTCGTCTGTCTCCTCCGTCGACAGCCCATCGTCTGGGATCACCGCACTACCGTCGCCAAACACAATCTCTGCGCCGCACTCGTTCAGCTGTTCCTTGACGGCGTCGACAGTGAGGCCTGCGGGCAAGCGGACCAGCAAGAGCGCGTGAGATCTGAGCAGCAGCTCGTTGTTCTCGACGCAAGATCGCATTGTCGTGATATGGAAGAAAGTGACGCACACGAGTGCGCGTAGTCGCTTCTGGACCCCCGCGAGATCGATCTCGCGTAGGCGACACGTGATCGTCACGCGCGAGAGCTCGGGTACGACCGTCGACCGCACGCTGAGACCCGAGATGTTCTGGTCCGCGTAGCCAAAGACATCGGCGATCTGCGCGAGCGTGCCTGTGGTGTGGACAACGGAGAGTGAGGCTGCGAGTCAACCACACTGAGCGACCCGATCTGTGCGACTGCACCTGGGCGATTGACGACGAGCGCCGAGATGATTCGCTCCTCGTCCTGGTCCGGAGGTTGTTGCGCGGCGTCTCGCGCGTCGTGAGTCGAGACGCCGCCGAATTTCGAGAGCGAGCGCAAGGCGCGATGTTGGTTGAGTCGGCTGAGAAAGGCGGGCGATAAATGCGGTCTGTTTGCTGCGCAGCGGCCGGCGAGGCGCGCGCACCGCCGTGAGATCCACCGCATGGCCCCCATATTTGAACCACGGCAACACTTTCGTTGACACCACGTGGGTCACTATCCTGGGGGGATGGGAATAATACAGTACAAGCTTCACAGCGGAATCATCCCCTGCCGAGTTCCGCCTCTGGAAGGTATGGTTCAACGGAGGTGTCACGGTTCTGGAGGCGAGTGATTGTAGCCGCCCACAAGCAGGGGAGCAGTGGCCAAGAGCAAACGCGAGAACATGCCGCTCTATAAGCAGGTGCTGATCACGAACCTCAAGTCCACGCCCAAGGACGTGGCGCAGGTCTTCCAGGAGTGCGCGCAGCTGATCACGGCCCACGGCGGCGTGATCCGCGCGCTTGAGAACCGCGGCGAGAAGCGTCTGGGGTACGGCATCGAGGACCGGCGATGGGGCGAGCTGCAGCGCCACTATGAAGGCAAGCTGGTCGTCACGCAGTTCAACACGTCGCCCGCGCTGCTCAAGGAGATCGAGACGAAGCTTAAGAACAGCTTCCCAATCATCCGCTTCCAGACCTTCAAGATCCGCGACCCGATTGACTCGATCATGAACACCAAGAAGCCCCTCGAGGCCATCAAGAGCGCCATCACGCCGCTGACACTGGACGCGCGACTTAAGATCGTGCAGGAGAAGAAGAAGCTCGAGGCCGAGAAGCGCGATGCACGCGACGCCGAATTCTTCCGACCAGAGAGCTTGTTCGACACGGAGGAGGAGGACGAGATCGAGCGCGTCAAACAGTACGTGCCCGAGTGGAAGCGCGACGCGACCTTCTCGCCCTCGGTGCCAGAGCATCTGAAGGACGAGTAATGCAGCTGTGCGCGGATGGATTGTGTGAGGATGATGGCATCCCGTGCCACGAGTCAAGGTTGGGTGCGCTGTGAAGACCGATGTTAGTGTGTGGAGAACGAGGTGGGCGACGGAGTGGATGATCACTTATTCCTGACCGTCGACATCCTTCTCTCGTTCCTCATGGATAGATTAGAAACCGGCACTCTCAGTGTGCGTTAAGCTCGTTCGCTAGTCATTGCGCGCGGTGCATTCGAGTACAAGCAAACTTCAATAAACAAACGAAAGCTAGTACTGGACACCTGTTCGCGACTCCCGGTCCATGACGCCGCCACCTCGTTCGTTCTAGTAGGTGCTTGCCCCACGTTGGATACCCTTTGCAGTTCTACTAGAACACAATTTTGCGAGTGATGCACAATGGCTTGCTGTCTGTGTCTTTACGACGAACACGAGAGACGCCACGGGAGGCGAATTCAATCAAAAAATACTAATATTCGCGTATAGGTCTAGGTAACTTCAAAGTAGCTCCTCGACGTGGCGACGGAACGCCGTCCTTCGATCTTTTATCTCAGTCGCGCCGGTCACTTGGTCTTCTGCAGCTCCTTGCGCAGCTGGTTGCAGAAGTCGTCGTCGGCGTCGTCCACGTCCCAGTCGTCCTGCCACTGCTGCTTGATCTGCGCGTCCTTCTCCTCCACGCGCGCGTCCCAGTCAGCCTCCTCGAACTCCTCGAACTCGTCGTCCTCCTCCGTCACGATGATCAGCGCCGGCGCCTTCTCGGCCTTGGCTTCCGCCTTCTTGTCAGCCGGCTTGCTCATTCTCGCTGTTTCCTTTAGATCTCTCCCGCTCTCCCTCCGCAGTTCACTTGGGGCAAAGTTAACTTAGTGAATCCACCAAGGTTTTTACGATGGATTACTCACCCGGGCTTTTTACGACGTTGCTGTTGCTCCGATGTTGACGTTGCCATTCCCGGCGAGCAGCTCCGCATCCACCGCCTCTTGGATCCTGCGCCCATGGCCGCGATGCTCTC
>JAADVR010000579.1:0-22227 GCA_023335855.1 Pythium scleroteichum | reverse complement strand
CTCGCGCTCCACGTGCCGGACTGGCAGGCGTACATCTCGTGCGCCACGCTCTCGGGAGCTGGCGCTAGCAGCGGTGGTGGCTCGGCGCCGGCGCCTGCTCCGGCTGGAGGCAGCAGCAACAACAACGGCGGCAACAGCAGCAGCGGTGGCAACAGCAGCAACAACGGCGGTGGTAGCAGCGGCAACAGCGGTGGCTCGGCGCTTGCTCCCGCCCCGGCCCCAGCTCCGGCCCCAGCTCCGGCCCCTGCTCCTGCTCCGGCGACGACGCCTGCGCCGGTGACCAACAAGCCGTCGGGCAAGTGCGTGAAGCGCTTCCGCCGCGAGTAGACGCTTCTCTGCTTCGTCTTGTAATTTTTTGTGAGTGTTCAATAAATGTCCACGGTCCCTCGAGGACCCCTTATCGCATCCGAGAGAGAGAGAGAGGCAGTTATCCTTCTCAGAGAGCTCTTCGTCCAGGACGCTGATCGCCAAAGTACAGTGCTTGTTATTATGAGACCAGCGACATGCCCTGCAGAGCCGGAAGAAGAAGCCTCCACTGGATATTCCAAGACCATGCGATCGCGAGGAAATCACGGCGAGCTCGACTAAGCGGTCATATCTAGATGACCTTGGGGGCGAGTCTCCATGACGTGGGTGACGAATCCTGCCCCCTCTAGGGTCGACGATCCCTAGTGTTTGAAAGTGTTGGCGCGAGTCTCCACGCTCGCCATGATGGAGCGTCGGGCGTCGCGCATCTCGGTCATCAATCTCGCCGGTCGCCGACGTCAACCAGCTCAAGTCGCCCATTCTCCAGCGCCACACGCCCCGTGAGAACGTGTCGCTCGCGGTTCCAAGTGCCTCTTTCTCTCGTGGAGTCTCCTTCTACACAGAGTAGAGTCGTGGCATCGGCCCCTCTCGGCGAATCCTCGTGGGATGTGAGACCGTGCTTGTTTCAGTGGACCCTCCTGTTGTTGTCGAGACACGGACAGTTTCCCCACCAGCTGGCGTCACGGCATGTGATCTCTTTGACGCGCCGTCTCAGCGGGGCACCTGTGAAGGGACCCTCACACTCAGGCTCAACTTAGAGTCCACGTTGGTTCTCTGTGGAGGGCTTGCTGCTCTCTCATTCTCCGACTTGCTCGCGTGCGACCACCTCCCCGTTCTCTTCACTATGGTCAAGTCTCTGCTCACAGCCATCGCGGTCGTCGCCACGCTGGCGGTCCACTCGGCCGACGCCCACAGCAAGATGACGCTGCCCAAGCCCAACAGCGAGATCAGCAACTCACCCTCGGGTACGATCGACGGCCCGACCGTCATGCCGCCGCCATCCGGGGAGAGCTACGGCACGAGCCCCGAGGCCAACACCAAGGCCTTCCTCGAGGCCTTCAAGGCGCAGTCCAAGTACAAGACCGTGCGTGATCTCATCTACGCCAACTTCAATCCGGCCGGCGCGTCCACCAAGGAGTGCGGCTTCTCGGCGATGACCGGCCCGCCGCAGTCACTGCCCGACTACGTTGAGTACGAGACCGGCTTCGACAGCACGCACCTCGGCCCGTGCGAGGTCTGGTGCGACGACACGCGCGTCTTCTACAACGAAAACTGCGCCGTCAACTACCCGCAAAAGCCCGCCAAGCTGCCGTACGACAAGGCCAAGTGCGCCGGCGCCAAGCGACTGCAGTCGGTCTGGCTCGCGTTGCACGTGCCGGCGTGGCAGGCCTACCTCTCGTGCGCCACGCTCTCGGGCTCGGGCGCCAGCAGCAGCGGCGGGTCGGCGTCGACTCCCAGCAGCGGGGGATCGGCGTCGAGTCCCAGCAGCGGCTCGTCCTCGACCACACCGACGCTGACGACTGCGGCGCCAGCGCCGAGCTCGAACGGCTCGGGCTCGAGCGGCGGCTCGTCTCCGTCCACGACGGCGTCGCCTGCGTCGACGCCCGCGACGGCCACGACCAAGCCGAGCTCGTCGTCCAGCAAGTGCACGCCCAAGCGCTTCCGCCGCTACTGATAAGTGAGACTCTCGAGGTATTTGTGTTGTGGAAAAGGAAGGAACTCTTTGTCAGTTGTTGCCCTTCTTACCGTAATTTGCAATTGACGCTATCGAGACGAAACCCGATAATATACGGTTCAGTACCGGTTTAACATCGAATACCGTATCACCACTTCCGATTCGGTACACTGAGTTGTCTGGTAACCGGTTAACAACCGGTTATGTAAACGGTATTTTACTCTCAAATTTACCGTAGATTGTTTCCAGAATCTTCCTTACCGTAAAAATCAAATCTCGGCGGTCCAAAACTGAACACGCCGAACTAAACTTTTCTGGACTGCGATCTTCCGCAAGCTGACACGCTGGGCACAAAGAATAAAAGGAAACTCCACGGAGCAGCGCTCACTGGAATGCGAAGGCGGTTCCTTCGTTCTCATTCTCGTTCCCTCCACTCCACAGCCAGTGAATAACAGAATCCCGTGAATATCACTCGGAGCTTCCCGCCGCGGGATCTGGTTGCCTTCGAAAATGCCACGTCGCTCCATGACTCACAAACGATTACTACAGTCGGGCCAATGGCAAATGGGTCCCACCGCGCGGCGCTAAGGTCACGCGCCGTGGAAATGATACGACCGCGAGTGTGAGGCCCATCTGCCTTGTCAGGGCGACTCGCCAGCGAGTGCCAAGGTGGCCACCCACGGTCGCTCTTGGGGCCAGCGCCAGTGGCTCATCTCGCCAGCAGACAAGGCGGGATCTTTTACTAAACCAACTCATTTTTGACCTATACAATTGCAAACCCTTTCCAAATCGATGGTCTCATATGTGCTGGATCTCAGTTCTTCGCATCGAGTTATACCTCTGAAATTAAATATACGAAGTCTCCGCAAGCTCACCGTCGCATCTCTCATCAACCCACCTCTCTCTCTCTCTCTCTCTCTCTCCACCATGGGCGGCGAGCTCGCGGCTGGATCCTTGGCTGGCCTCTCATTCTCGCTTTCGCCAGAGCTCCGGTAGACACCCTCCCCTCCTCGGCTCTCCGTCCTCTCCAGCCATGGCCAAGCTCGTCCTCGCGCTCGCGGCGCTGCTGGCCACGGCCGTCGACGCGCGCTCGCTCTCGGTCTTCTCGCCGCAGCACCCGCAGGCCGCCGAGCGCGCGCTGCGGCTCGAGCAGCTCGCGTCGCAGATCAAGAACGAGCCGCGCGGGCTCGTCGTGGACAACGAGACCTTCCCGCTCTACTACGGGCCGTCGCAGACGCCCGGCTCGCTCGCGTTCGAGATCCAAATGCAAGAGCTCGGCAAGCTGCGCAACTTCGGGCTGCCCACGAGCGACAAGGTCGCGGCGTTCGCGCAGCAGTGGGCGACGTCGCTGCGCACGCCCGAGGACGTCGTGACCTTTTACCAGGACGTGCTGGGCGCGTCCGAGGTCGCCGCGGCCGCGTCGGCGCGCGCGCCCAAGTTTGCGTCGATGCAGGACTTCGTCTCGTTCTACGACCTCATCGCCCACGACCTCGAGAAGCCGTGGTCCACGGACAACTCGGACTCGGCGTTCGGCGCGCAGCGGCTCGTGTTCAAGGGCTTCACGATGCGGCTCGTCGCCGAGAACGAGACGGCGCTCGCGCTCTCGCTCTCGGACGAAGCGCTCGCGCAGCACTGCGGGCGCAACGCGACGGCCGCGTCGCTCCGCGCGGCCAAGGCGCAGTTCGTCATCGACCTGAGCAACATCTACCAGTACAACGATCCGGACCAGGTCGCGCGCAAGTTCGTGCCCAACGTGCTGGGCTTTTTCTGCTTCAACCACGACTCGCAGCAGCTGCTGCCCGTGGAGATCCGCTTCCCGGATACCGGGCTCTCGTACTCGCCGTCCGACTCGGCCGACGAGTGGACGCTCGCCAAGATGGCGCTCGAGGCCGCCGAGATCGACTTCCAGAACATGCAGCACATGGCCGAGACCCACGCCATGACCATCCCCATGCGCGTCGAGGCCTACCGCCATCTCCACGAGGATCACCCGGTCTTCCAGCTCTTCACGCAGCACGTCTTCGCCGATTTCGCGCTCGAGATGCTCAGCGAGCGCCTGCTGCTCAACGTCTCGACCGAGGTGGACAAGACCTTTGGCTTTGGCGCCACGGGCGCGCTGCGCTTCCTCTACGACCGCATCACCAAGGACGACGTGTACGTGAACGTGGCCAACGACCTCTTCGCCGACGTGGCGCGCCGCGGGCTCGTCCACATCCCGACCCACAAGTACGTCCAGTACGGCAAGCTCTACTACGGCGCGTTCGACACGTTCGTGGGCCGCGTGCTCGACGCGTACTACGCCACGGACGTCGACCTCGCGAGCGACGCCGAGGTGCAAGGCTGGGCGGCCGGCTGCGCGGCCGTGCCGCACCTGCGCAACTTCCCGGGCTCGTTCCCGACCAAGGACGCGCTGCGCAACCTGCTCACGCACGTCATCTTCCAGAGCACGTTCAAGCACCACGCCATGAACGGCATCGTCTCGTGGCACGGCGTCTCGATGCCGTACGCAGTGCCGGCCGTGTGGCACCCGCTGCCGACGGCCAAGCTCGCGCCGGGCGAGACGCTCAACCTGCTGCAGTACACGATCCCCAAGGAGCTCGTGGCCGACCAGGTGCGGTCGCCGGCGGCCTTCTACCGCGCCATCCCGCTCTCCGAGACGCTGCTCGACGCCTACCGCGAGAGCGCGTTCGCCGACGAGCCCAAGCTCTTCACGGCCATCCGCGAGTACGAGACGACGCTGCGCGCGATCGACCGACAGCTCGCCGAGAAAGAGGCCTCGGCGCCGCAGCCGTGGCCCTACTACCTCTACCGCCCGTCCAAGCTCGCCTACTACACCTGGATCTAAGGAGCCTGCGGCTTGTAAATACCTTATGTATATATATAATACATGTGTGTGGGATCTCGCCGTTCTTCTGGGTGTTCGAAGCTGCCAGTGGTGCTGATTGGTCGCGCGTTCGAGGAGGTGAGGATTGCGCTGTTGCTACAGCACCGGATGGATGGGGAGACGCAATCGCGCGAGTCCAGACGGCAACCATCATTTCGCTGGGACAGCCTCACGCGGTCGTCTGCTCGCCGGCAGCTTGCCTGCGTTGAGCCTGCTGGAAGGACACACGATTAGTGGCTCCTCGGGCACCCATCGTCTGCCGTCTGCGATCGAGACGGCGGCCTCAGTCGAGGGCCATTCTCCAATTTGCGAGCTTCTCCCCCGACAAGTCTCTTCTCTCCATGCTCGGCAAGGCTCTCTTCGCGCTGGCGGCTCTCGCGGCGTCGTCGTCGACGGCCTCGGCTGCTGGCCTGCCGGTCTTCTTCTTCCACGGCTCGACGGGCAACCACACGAACGGCGACAACATCGGCAACGACCTCAAGGCCGCCGGCACGACCTACGTCGCGCTTGACTTCTGCGAAAGCGCGTGCTCCGTCCAGACGTCGCTCTACGAGCAGGTACAAATGGCCATCAAGCAGATCCGCGGCGTGATCGCCAAGAGCCCGGCCACGTACGCCAGGGGCTACCACTTGTTGGCTCACTCGCAGGGCGGCGTGATCGCACGCGGCGTCGCTGAAGAGATGGATGACCACAACATCCACACGGTCGTCTCGCTCGCGGGCGACGGCAACGGCAACTTCTACGGCCCACAGGCCTCGGATCTCGGCTCGCCGCTGCAGGTGATTCTGCAGGCTCTGGGTCCGTTCGCGATCAGTGAGAAAGACTTCAACTTCACCAAGTACCAGGTCGACACGTCGACGTACAATAGTAAATTCCAGCATGACTTTGTTGAGTTCGCGCTCAGCCGCTCGGACCTCCAGACGAGCAACACAGTCGTGCAGAGCGTCTTCCCGCCGGTCAAGCTCGCCAACACCAACTTCCTGACCGTCAACCCGTTCTACCCCAAGGTCAACAACCTCGAGAACTGCCGCTCCGACAAGACGTGCACGGCCAACCAGGCTCGCCGCAAGGCCAACTTCGTGCGCCTCAAGGCGTACCACTTGTTCGCGTCGCCCGGAGACGACATCCAGAGCCCGTGGCAGACGAGTCTGCTGGGCAAGTACAGCGAGCTGGCGTCGGTGGCTGAGATCGAGACCAAGTTCTCGACGCTCAAGGTGCTGAGCGCCAAGCAGACGGACGAGTACACGAAGGATTTGTACGGTTTGCAGTCGCTGGACAAGGCCGGGAAGCTCTTTTTCCACGAGGTGGCGGGCATCGGCCACAACTGCTGGCTCTTCGACTACGTGCCGCTGGGCAAGACAGAGACGTGTCTCTTCAAGCCGAACTACACGAAGAACGTCAAGCCTGTCTTCGTGTAGGCGTGGGAGGACGATGCAACCACGCGGTGAATGGATGAACAAATGGATCTACAGCGTTACTCTTGCTTCGTATGGAACGCCTGGAAGGTGGCGGTTGTTTATGGCGCCGCAAGACGCACAGAGGAGCCAACAGCCGTGATCCTCGCACCCATTAAACCAGGCTCACCCATGTGGTCGGAAGCCGGCTCATCCATCGGGCATGGAGACAATGGCAGCCACTAAGCGTGCACATAGACGAACGGTTTGTCTGGTTGTCTAGGATTGGCGAAGTCACTCTGGTGCGAATGTACCGGTACCCTGACCCAGGAGAGCTCGCGGTGGATGAAGACAGTCGCATCCTGTGACATACTAGCGTGCTGGATGCGCGAGTGACCCTCTCCGAGCTCTCCTGGCTCACCGTACAGCTCATTCTCCAACTCGCCAGCTCCCCCGCAAGCGCCTCTTCCCCCTCCCCTCCCCAGTCTCCATGTTCGGCAAGTCTCTCTTCGCGCTCGCGGCCGCTGCGGTCGCGGCGTCGACCTCGACGGTCTCTGCTGGCGGTCTGCCCGTGTTCTTCTTCCACGGCTCCACGGGCAACCACACGAACGGCTACAACATCGGTAACAACCTCACGGCCGACGGCCGCGTCTACAAGGCGCTCGACTTCTGCGAGACCTTGTGCTCGGTGGAGACGTCGCTGACCGAGCAGGTGCAGATGGCCATCAAGCAGATCCGCGGTATCATCGCCGCGAGCCCGGCCACGTACGCCAAGGGCTACCACCTCATCGGCCACTCGACCGGCGGCGTGCTGATCCGGGGTGTGGCCGAGGAGATGGACGACCACAACATCCACTCGGTCGTCTCGCTCGCCGGTGATGGCAACGGCAACTTCTTCGGCCCACAGGCCACGGATCTCGGCTCGCCGCTGGAGGTCAAGCTCGACCTGCTTGGCCCGTACGTGATCGACGCGAAGGACTTCAACTTCACCAAGTACGCCGTGGACCCGTCGACGCACAACGGCAAGTTCCAGCGCGACTACAGCCAGTTCGTGCTCACCCGCCCGGACTTGCAGAAGAACAACGCCGTGGTCCAGTCGATGGTGCCGCCGGTCAAGACCAGCGCCACCGACTTCCTGACGGTCAACCCGTTCTACCCGAAGATCAACAACCTCGAGAACTGCGGTACCGACGCCGCGTGCACAGCCAACCAGAAGCGCCGCAAGGCCAACTTCCTGCGCATCAAGGCCCTCCACCTCTTCGCGTCGTCGGGCGACGATCTCCAGGTGCCGTGGGAGACGAGTCTGCTGAGCAAGTACAGCCTCGTGGACACGGTCGACGAGATTGAGACCAAGTTCTCGACGCTGAAGATGCTGCCGGCGAGCCAGACCGAGTAGTACACCAAGGATCTCTACGGCCTGCAGACGCTCGACAAGACCGGCCGCTTCCACTTGCACCCGGTGCCAGGCATCGGCCACAACTGCTGGCTCTTCGACTACGTGCCGATCGGCAAGACCGAGACGTGCTACTTCCAGCCCAACTACGCCAAGAACGTGTACCCAGTGCTGGTGTAAATGACCCTGCGGAGAATATCTCAGTTTAGATGGGAACGAAGATCATCACTCATACAAACAGAACCTTCACTCACAAATGCCAAAATCTCTCTCCTGGTTCCTCCTGGTTTGCATTCTCCTATTTACTTGCACAGACGCACGGGCACCACCTCCCACGACACGCCATGTCGTACGAATCGCCATGTTCGATCTACCGGAACCCGAATTTCCTCTCCACGCGAGCCAAGTCCGATCCACAGGCGCCACAACGAAACGCAGAGGCGATTCTGCCTGGCGTGTACCTTCGCGACGCGTTTGCCTCGCACTCTCGTTCGTCTGAGCACCAAAACCAAGCGTTAGCGAGATCAGCCGTGCAATATTGGACCCAGAACCACGTCTACCAACATGCAAGCTCACCGGTTTGGGATCTGACGAAGGTTCACGAGACGATGCGTTTGGCTCAGACGACTAGTCGGGGCCAGAACCGATACAACGCCCATCCGCAGGACGATTACTGGCAGCTCGCACGCAAAATGCTTCTGGAAGAGCGCCTTGGCGCCACCGTGCGGTAGAGTCGAGCAAGAATCGATGTTTGCGTGGTTTGACTAGGTAAATAATTTATAAATAATGAGCAAATACTGACAAAATCCACCTCGCTGTGCCAGGGTCAGTGCCACAGCCCACACCATTTTTGGTGCTTTGCTTGTGGTGTCAATAGCGATCAGCGACCGTTCCAAACCACGCACCTTCTCTGTATCTTGACGATGATTTTGTCAGACGAATCTGACAATATTTTTCCTGGTACGAATCGGGTGCGAGGTCAGGGATCGAAGAGCAGATAATGCAGAATATAAACATCCTCCGGCGTGAATTCGCGTAGGCGGTCGTCGGCATCGTCGCGCAGCGGCGAAATGTTCCCCGGACTCTGCGTCGAGACCTCGCTACTTTCGTGCTGATCGTAAAATCCCCAAAATGTGTCAGCCGTTTCAGTCGGATCCGGCATTTCGCTGTGCGTGGGCGCAAAGAACGACCCGCCGTAGGCGTTGGCGTTGTAGTTTTCGTCGTTGGGCTCGGGCGCCTGCGCGAACGTGTCGAGCACGTACACCTGCATGCTGTGGAACTGCTGCATGCGGCGCCGCTGCTGGAGCCGCTTCTGGTTGCGGTTGGCTTGCTGCCGGTGTTCCTCGCAGAGCTTGTGCAGCTGTCCATTGAGTTTGTGTGCGCGCGCGTTGTTGCACTGCTTGCTCGGGTACATGCACCGGTCGGTCGTGCGCTTGGGTTTGAGGTACTCGACCATTTCGGTCGAACGGTCTCTACTAAGATCCAATTGCCGAGGCCTGTTCGCGAGGGCAAAGCGGAAATGCTCGGCGTCACGGCGACGCGCGGCAACCGCGTCCGATCATTCCCTTTCTTCCGTGGCCCGTCACCGAATGAGTTGCAGATTTGTGGCAATCCTTGCGCGCGTCCAGCTTGCGACAGATCATAACATACAAAAACCAAGTCAAAATGTGACGCCCCAAGAATCAGGCAAGCCATCCATCATCCATCGCGCAATAATCAAAAATGAGACGCTTCGAGGGTATACAAAACTGAAGATGTTTTAAATAGGCTAAAAAAGGGCGAGGAATCCGATCCCGCTTCGTCAAAAAAATCATTTTGGATCGTCGGCGACCACACGCCGTTTCGGATTCGCGCGACCTTCCGATGGGCCGCGCGCGTGGCTTCTTTGTTTCGTTTGTCTGGCATCTCTCGCATGTGGGCAGGCGGATCCACGGAGCGAGTGGCGTACTGAGTAGTGGCCCAGTGGGGGTTGGAGCACCTCGAGCGAGGTGGTGAGCACAGATATTGGATGGAGACCCGCATCTTGGACCGGGGGATGGGAGGGAAAGAGACGTCGGACATGGAGAGTTTGATTTGAATCGAACGACGCGTCGGGGGGCTGAGACCGGAGATACGACCGGCTGAGGAGTTTCAAAATTGGCCGGGCGATCCAAGCGAGCAGCAAAGGCTTCAGAGATTGACGATACTGTCGTTTTCGTCGTCGTCGCTGAAGAGCAGCGCTTGGAGAATCGCGAGCTCTTCGGGCGTGAGCAGCACGTCGCTGTCCGTGGTGCCGACGTCGCAGTTGCTGGGCATGAGCACCGGCAGCGCCGTCGGCGACCGCAGCTGCGCGCGCGGGGACGCGCGGTCTCGCGGCGGCGCCATCGGGTTGCCCGTCTCGATCTTGCGCAGACGACGGCGGTGGTCGACGCGCCACTGGTTCTCGTTGGCGCGCGCGCGGTGGTAGTCGCAGAAGCGGTGCAGCCCGCCGCCGCGCTTGGTCGTGCGCAGGTTGCCACACGGTTTGCTGGTGTAGCGACACCGCAGGTCTTCGGGCACGCCCGGGAACGGCGAGCGAATGTACTCGGACATGGGGAACAAATGGATCGAGTTGTTGACGGCGACGGCCGCCATGGAGACTGGCGGGGGATGTGTGTGGATGGCAAGTGGCGTGAACGCGGGGGCGATTGTGAGCGTCGTCGTGGCCGAAGGTTGGGAACGAGTGGGGCGTTTCGGGAGCGAGCGCTGGGGGTGAGAGGGCGGATTCACGGTGGCTAGTCAGATTGAAGTGTGAGCGGGAGGATGGATCGCTAAGATCCCAGCGGTGCGTTCCACTCCTCAAGTGGCTCCATGACTTTTCGAGGTGATGGATAAAGCGGGATTGTCTGACTCCATTGCTCGGTCTGTAACAAGACGCCCAGTTCGTTGGAAATATTGTATTGAAGATGAGAGGATGTATCCCATACAACACGACGCGAAATGGTGCTTTTCGCATGCCGAGAATTATGTGTGGCAGGTGCTAAAATTCCCCTGGTGCGATTTGCAATTTTCCCACGACGGATGGCGCAAGACCATCACTCTCAAATCGCTCTCACATAAGATCCAGTCCAAAAGACCCATCTGACCAACATTCTTCCAATCGGCCCAGCACGAAGTGGGGGCGATTGGTGGAGGAGCCGTTCGCTGCGATCTCAGCTTTTTCGGAAGCCCTGTTTGCCTCGGACGCTGAGATCACGAGACCGCCGCTTGCTCACAGACAGACGCGGCGACCACCGGATGGCTACACGCGAGAGCGAGCGCACCGCGCTCTGTGTTTGCGGCGGCAGTGAGAAGAGCCCTTGGTCGCCGATTCCAAAGTGATCGGTGAGCAGCGTGGCGTGACGTGGGCGTTGCCAGCTGCCTCGCGTCGGCGATCTTGATGTGATCGCGCCTTACGTGGCGAAACCAGAGCAGAGAGCATTGCCGTCGCAGATGGGCATAGCTTTTCTGTGAACGCAGCCGAGCATGACTTCTCTGTGATCCCAATGCCATCCCTCGATGCCCCCCCATGACCGACCCTGTCCTTCTCTTCGGGTTTCATACCATCGCCGCCGTGAGTGTTGGCGACCAGCCAGCTCTTGGCAGGGGCCACGGAAGCAAACGATTTGCTGAGATCTCGCCAGGTAGATCGCGTCATCGGGCCGAGTGGTCTCAGCTCGACATGTCTCGGACAGTCTTCTGTTGACAAGTCGGTTTGCATTCAAACTGTAATAGTCGGGGCATACATGATCATCACCGAGATGATGTCCCCGTGGAGTACTGTACAGTATCGCACGCGAGCTGCAGACGATTGTCTCGTAAGCGAAAGCTTTGCGATGTCGACGGGCGCATGTGCATAGTGAGCCGAGCGCAGGTTTCCCACACTGCCACCCGGAGTATTCGCGGCTCGCGCAAACGTGCGTATTACGCCTCTGCGTTGGCGAATACAAGCCGAGCAGACTCGGGATCGTTGACGCCAACACCTAACGGCGATCCAGGCGACCCATTTGGACACGCGGAAGAATCCAAATGTGCGCCTATCAACTGACGATCGAGGATGGGCATGAGCACTCGCTCGCCATGGCCAAATTCCGTTGGACAGTGACTAGCGAGCAACGGGTGACTCGGCCGCCATTTGCCATGAGTCACACGATAACGAACGCTCACTGCATCGTCCACACGCGGCATCTGCGGCTGCGGAGTCCGCCGTGAACCCACCAGTTCGTGGCACGAGAGCCGGCAAGCCGAGCAGGACTATCCAGCCGTGATTTCTTGACAGGCGCAGTCGCGGCTGCATTTGAATAGACCCGACGATCACCAGCTTCCTGTGTAGGACTCGTTATCACGGGCGTGAGACTCGCCACTGCTCCGTGGGACCAACTGAATGCTGCAGTTGACTGTTTGACCCCCTGAGACGCTCCGCCTCAAGCAAGTCGCGGCGGACTGACTGCCGAGCAAAAAATCGGCCCAAAAATCGCGCAAGCTACAAAGCAGTGGCGCAGATGATGATGCTCGCAGCAAGCCGGAGCAGGGATACATCTATTCTTACAGGTTCTTCTCTATCGAGTTGCGGGATAGAAGCGACAGTCCACCCGGTAGGTATAAAGTTTCAAAATATTCGAACCCTATCCTCGACATGCTGATTGGTCAGAACGATTACGAATCGATCACGACTGAGGGTGATGGCTTCAACTTCATCACCTCTTGCGTGTCCCAATGCACGCGCCACACGTCGCAGGAAGCGACGGGCAACGGGCGCAAAGCCACTGGTGGGTGGCGTGCGGCGCTGCGAGGCCGTGGACGAGGCTCATTATGCATTCAGCGGCCAAGCCTTCGGATCCGATCCACCCCCAGCAACCAGCCCACATAATGGAGACCCTCACCGTCACCCCTTACATGTTCGCCATGAAGCCCACCCACAAGCCTTACACGCCGCCGCACATGCAGCAGCCGCCGGTGACGACGCCCACGAGCCCCGTGCGTAGCACGATGGCCAGCCCCAAGATGACAATCCACAGCGCTGCGCGCAGCGAGCTGCTCTGCCGCTACCCGAGCAAGCTCTGCGACAACCTGCGCAGCGAGAAGCGCGGCGGCGGACTCCACCGCTTTTGCGCCTTCCACCGCGAGCGCGCCAACATCAACCAGCGCCGCGTCGACCACCGCCGCCGCTTGCGCCGACGAGGCGGACTCGTCTCGCCCACGGAGCGCCGCGAGAAGGAGATCCACTCGAGCGACGAAGAAGAGACCCAGCACGAACTGGTCTCGCTCGAGATGGACTCGTTCGGCTTTGACACCGATTGCCAGCCGCTCTGCGCCGCGCTTTCGGAGGACGATCTCCGCGTGCTCATTGAACTGCTCGAGGAGCCATCGTTCAAGGACGAGCCGCTGGACGAGTCCGCATGAACACCATTTTGTAGCGTTTAACATATCTCAGCAAGCCACCAATCTAGTATAGTAGTAAATCTCTCAACACGATCGCTCATGGGCGCGCTAAGAGCCGCCGGTACCATATTCCCCACCACCACCACCAGTGCTTGCCTCCGCTTCCGTGGCCATCCGTGGGGCGTCCGCCCCTGTCGCTTCCTTCGTTGCCTCGCCTCCATTCACGAGAGTTCCAGTTCTCGGAGGGCGATGGGTTCGCGTGGGATGATGCGATCGGCACATCACACTGCGTGAGGAGGAGCTCCAAAACCTCTAATAATTAATCCATCTTCCATGAGACAGACACGCACCCCGATCTTTGAGACACTCGGACCTCTGAAAAGGAATTCCAAATCGCCGTGTTGGAAGTTTTTGCTCACGACCGGCGCGTGGCTTTGCTCCATACCACCGAAGCTTCTCGAAGTCGCCACGGCAACACCGACGCGTCGAAGTTGCAGCTGCTTGGGGAGGCTTCTTTAACATTGTTGCAGGCACAAGTGCTCGTGGTGCTGGCGTTTGACACCCCATGGTGGCGGTGTCCTTGTGCCCGAGATTCCAAGATGTCCTCGCATCAGTCGCATCAGTCGCATCGGGAGAGGCGCATGCCTGCGCGTCCATGCGAACCACGAGAATTGTCAGTCGACGTTCGAGCGGGGACGCAGAGAAAGCCTCGCTGCTGCAGCTGCAAATGAATCTTCCTGGTTTAACATCAGCAAGCCGAGGCGAAACGTGGCTCGTGATGCCGAGACCACGATCACCCAAGTCGAGGACAGTCGGTCGTTCACAGGCAGCTGCGAAGTGGACACAGAGAAGAGTGTATAGCCCGGAAGAAAACGCACGTGAGCGTGGAGGTGAACACGCGAAAAAGGACTCATCGTGGCGCCACGCGTCTATCGCACCGGGTCGTTTAACACCCAGGATTCGCGCATGGCGCGTGGCGCTGTGCTCGTAGCCGTTGAAGTTCGTGGGGAAGACGTGAGCGGTAGTTCTTTTGTCGCCAGAGGGACACGCACCGGAGAGAACTCTCTTTCCGATGAGTGGAAGTGCACGACTTTGGCGCAACGAAGAGAGCGCTTTTCTTTCTTGGAAGACGCGCTCGCGACTCTGATGTGCGAGATTACTCTCTCAATCTAACACACAGACGATGGCGCGGTGAACTGAGATGTTCGTAAGCAGAGCTAGAAACGTGGTGCTCATTGCTTGCCTGAACCTCCGCCCGGTGGATGCCGCGTCAGCCTCCAGATTCACAATAAGGGGGCTGAGGAGTAGCTTTTCGTCCAAATCAGATCAAATCAATCCACTAAAGATCCCACCTAGCTCAAGAGGCTAATGGAAACTGCAGTTGTCATCCCGGTACGCGTGGCACCACGTTGTGGGCCACGGAGAGTGTGAGAAAACTCAATTTTGGGTTTGTCCATTGCCGTATCAGCCAATTTGAGTGTAGTACCGCCACATTAGAAACCGCCATGAAATGAGGTATACATGGAAAGCATTCTAATACCAAACCCACCAAACACGCGGAGCCTGATGATGCAAAATCCAATTGAAGTCCGTTCATATCACTATTGAATGTCGTAAAGAGTTAGATTTTTCTGTTCAAATGAGTAAATGCGGCGAGAAATGCTTCTCTACGGTCTTCCAGAACAACGTGCACCCGTTTGCAACGATGTACGATTCCATATCGTGCATGGATCCTGCTCGTCTCCTGACACCATCTTGGAAGACGGTCGTCGTGGACTTGTCAAGGGAGGATGCTGAGGTCGAGCTGAGACTCCGGGGCCTTCGATGACACTTCGCCAGTCTTCTTGGAATGCTCTCATTTAGAAATGCTCGATAAGCCACTAGTGGAAGATCAGCTGGATTGGACGCCTGAATATTGATAACCTCACCAGCTCCGATTAGAATTGTTCGCCCGGGGCACAACTCGAGCGACTTCGATCCCTTAGAAGCGAATCCCGAGCCCGATGTCACCAGCAAGATCGACGCACCGCTTCGTAATGTCGTGGGGACTGAATGTGCAGGTCGGATCTTCATCTCCTCGATTTCGAACTCAGGAACCGGTGGGGTGTAAACGCGAACTTCATCATTGAGGCGGTTGCCAGAGAGAAGCGTTGGTCGTTTTGTTTGGTAGGTTAGCATTTCCGAGAGTGTTTCCTTGTCGATGAACTTGGGCGTCAGACCTGCTCGAACGACGTTATCGGAACAGGCCATGCACTCGATACAGTCGCCGAAGAGGTACGCATGAGGCTCATTGGCTCCTAAAAACACAGCTTCGCCAGGTTCGAGGGTGACGTAGTTGAGCAGGTAGGGCAGAGGCAGCCGATGCCGCCCCCGTATTGGCTGACCAAGCGTAGCACGAGGCTATCGACTTCAGTTAGCTCAGTCGGAAGCTTCTCACGAAGTCGCTTGCTAATACTTGCGATTTGAGCGCCAATGGTTTCTTGATCCGCGTGGATGAAGGAACGGAAATACTCTCGAAGCGCGTTCTGATCACGATCCTGCATCAAACATCGAGCGGCTAAGTCGCCGTGGTGAAGCAATCTGTCAGTCACACTCTACAGAAGCGCTCGGCATCGCCAAAGATGACCCACAATCATGACTGGCGATCGCTTGAAGCTCAGGAATATTGGCGAGGTGCTCCACGATCTCGTCCATCGGTCGAAACTGGCATCTATTGGTCCGGAAACACGATTAACCACATAGTAGGACCGTTCAACTCATCGATTGCTATTATAATAGGGGAGGGGAACATACAGTGCTTCGAAGCGTGTCAGCGCGATTGCCATCTCAGGCTTGTGGTTCGGATCTTTGTACACGTTCGGGGCGTTGGTATGCAACGTTCGCGCGAGTTCGATGTCCGGATGTGCCTAACAACCACCAGCCTCCAGTTGTCCAACCGATCACACGCGACGCTGCAGAAGAAGTGGTACCTGGATTGACAACGCCTTCCCCACAGACAACACCTTGAAGAGAAACGGGAGCTCTCCGTGCGCTGAGACTTCGCCGGCCGCTTGAGGATGGTCCTACCAATCCATAAAAATTAATCGGCACAGAAGTACCACATGGCAGCGAAAGCCGCGCTTACTTTAAGCCATTCGCTTAGAGCCTCAGCGCTAGCGCCGTCACGAATGATCTTGGCTGGACCGCTGGGGTGCGTCCCCATCCTGAAACAAACTGAGATTTAATAAAACAGTCATCACGGCCAACGAATAGGCTACACACCAAAGTTCTGCGTAGGTTGTGTCATCGCGTACGTGGAATTCTGGATCGCTTGCTTGCTGCCAACGCCGCGACTATATTAGCGCGACCTTCGAATAGCGTCGGCGGCGTGGAGTTAATTACCATGAGTTGCGCCACGAGACTCTCGCGGCCGAGCTTGCCCCACGCGTAGCTGTGGACGACGCACTGCAGTTGTTCCATCGTCTTTCGAAGCAGAAAATTGGGTAATGACGGCTGCCACGGTCACCGACGCCACGCAAACACGGGCTGTCCTCAGGATTTGATCCAACGCATCCTTGGATTCCCTCTCTCGCAACAGCCAATAGGGATAGGCTTCGATCGCAGCTCAAAGCGAGCAACTCCATTCGAAGAGCAGTCATCACCCAACTGATCTGGAGGTCGTGCAATCGGCGATTGGGCTTCGACCCACGCCGCTCACCGTCATCATAGCACGTCAAGGGCGTCGCGAACGCAATCACCTCCATAACGGAGCCCGCACTCTCACGACTCTCTCTCAGCAGTAATTTTTGCCCACATCTGGACGCTGCAATTCACAGGAATTCTCGTCGCGTATCCGTCCATGGAGAGCGCCGAGAAAGCTCTTCTTCACCCGTGGTGCTGAAGAATAAGGTGAAGCCATTCGACTGTGGGTGGCAGGGCCCATGTCACATTTGGTGCTTGGCGCTTTGGCGACGAACGACACTAATACCGCGCGGCCATGGACCCGCCCAGCTGCTGGAGACCCGCCGTCGACCAGTTGCTGGGTCCAGCTGGAGAGCCATCAGCCGCTTGCTTCGCGGTGTCTGTGTTGTTCCTGTCTGAAGACAGCTTGTGGCCGTTGAATGCGTTCTCGGCCTCGTCGCTTTGTACTGGATACCGGCTTCTCCTGCCGATCCGACGGCTTCAGAATGGGACTGCTCTCGTTCCTATTTACCGCGCCAGCAATCCACCCAACGTCCATGCACGCGTTCGCGTGCGTGACTTCACGAACGCAAGACCCTTCAATACTAAATATCTCCACTGTAGTCCATCAACGCGTTCCGTTCTACAAGCAACACTTTGTATCCTTCGAGTACCTTTGAAAATGTGATGAGATTCGAAATATCAGCTCACCGACCTGAGACGTCAGATCTTGCCACTTCGCAGTCGAATGGCTCGGCGGTTGGCTGGAGGTTCGGAAAAAAGGCTCGCTCCTTGTACCGTAACGAAGCCCGCGCATCACGAACATGGTACCTTTCGAGATGCTTGCTTGAAGCTCGGTTGCGACCATGCTCCCGCTCTTTATCGCCCCACCGATGGCAAGCGAATGCGAGAGAGTGAAAGCGTGGCCGGCCACCCGCTCGGCGCCATGGTGTCAATCTCCAAACTGCGGTGCACGGCGCACACGCACCCACTGCTGTATACCAGTTGACTGGCCGATCCACTCTCGCGCATGCAGCCCTCCACCGAAACGTACGTCGCGAGTGACAAGCACACGACGCAGCTCGGTCCGACGTGGATGCTGCTCGCCACGCCCGACGAAATGCCGGACGCGTTGCGCTGCGCGTACGCGAGCAAGCGATGCGACAACCCGCGCACGATCAAGAAAAGCGGCGGTCTCCACCGGTTCTGCGCCTTCCACCGCGAGCGCGCCAACCGCAACCAGTGGCGCTTCGACCACCGACGGCGCATGCAGAAGAAGCACAAGATCGGCTGTACTCATCCGACCACTCCCTCCAGAAGCCCGAGCCAAACCAGACCGAGCAGCCGCGGCTCACCGCGGTGTCTCGCCGAGTGCGAAGCCTCGCAAGCAGAAGCGGCGGCGGTCGCGCGTCAAGAATCTCGACGATGCGAGCGAGAGCTCGACGCGCTGTCGACGCCCATGGACGATTACGAAGTTTGGAACTCACGCGAGGAGATGCTCAACGCTCAGGACGTGGCGATCTTGGCGGAATTGCTTTTCGAGGACGGCGCCTCACCGATCACGCATCGTGCAACCGGACGCGGGGAATGGCCATCGTGGGCGACTGACGCGACCGGTGGATCTTCGCCGGTCGCGTTCGCCATGTCTAACTCGGCGCGCGTGGACCAGACGATGCAGCCGACTCTTGCTCCACGCTGCCGCGTCAGCGTGTGAAACCGCCCGTTCCGCATCCTCGGCGGACGATGACTTCAGCCGCAGCGTAGGATAATCGTTCTCCTATCCACTGGCGCGCTCGTGCGTGTGCGTGGATTCTTTGAAGCGTGCCAAAATACAGACGTCTACATTGCAAAACCATGGGTGGATTGTCATCCACGTCGAACGTGCGGCCATTAGGGGCCTGTGACAGTCACGACGCCAGGCAACATGATCCCGATCTCGCCCCCAGTTCTGTTCTATCCACACGCGGCGATTCTGAATGCACAGCCACCGCTCGTGGATGCCAAACGTCTCAGAATGGAGGGTGAGACTGAGTTTGTGGAGCTCGCGGCATTGCAGTGGCTCTTCAAAGCCAGCTGCTGCGACTATTCGGTTTCGGAGCCATCACTGAATCCTGTCCAAATGCATATTTCGAATGTGACAGAGCCTTTCGTACCACCCATTCCACAGTGGGTCTATTGCAAAAACCTGTGAAACTCAATGTCCCAATATTGCGAGTGCAGCCATTTGGTCTGGATGTCACCGCGTGGTCTGCTCGCGGAAGTGCTCGACCCCGCCAGCGCCACTAAACCCACCGGGAAACCGTGACATATCGGGCGGCGCCACGGATTGATAGGCAAGCAGACGATGTGCCGCGCAGTAGTCCGTTTGGGATGTCGAAGCGCGGCGAGGCTGTCTCACGTTTCCGTAAGCGTCGATCGCGCGTGTCGACGGATCATTCTCGCAACCGCGCGATGGCAGTCAAGCGGCGTTTCCCATTTCACACGCCGACTCATTCTCCAGTCCACATTCCGCGACACACCATGGAACACGCACAACAGCAGCCGTCCACCAGCACTCCGCAGACCGCGCCCGAGGTGCGCTGCGGCTACATGGGCCGCAGCTGCGACCGCCCGCGCAGCCTCAAGCGCGACGGCCGGCTCCACCGCTTCTGCATGTACCACCGCGAGCGCGCCAACCTCAACCAGCGCCGCGTAGACGCGCGCAAGCGATTGAAAGGCCACGACCAGGAGGACGAGCTCTCGGCCAAGGAGTACGAAGAAGTCAAGCGGCGAGAAGCCGAGCTCGAGTGGCAGCTCGAGACGGGCGGCTGCTGGCTCAGCGACCAGGAGCTCGGCTTCCTCTCCTACCTGCTCTTCCACGACGACGAATCGACCCAGCGCGGCAGCCCGCTCCACGGCTCGCATGACACCAACCACATGTGGTGACCCCTCGCACTCCACGCGATTCAATTTGTGCCTGCAAAGGCACGTTTGCATGATCTACCCCACCGCACGCCTCCAACCTTTAGAGAAAAGTCAAATTAGAATACAAATGTTATAATTCAAGCGAAATAGAACCGAACGCTGTATTACCACGGAACACGAGAAGCTGTCACGTCGGCACCGGAAACCGATCGCGCCGTTCGAACGCGCGGGGTTCGGTTGCTCGCCTGGCTCGCGCTGAACCCACATTCACGTGGCTTGTGGACCCTCCAGTGTTGCTCATCAAGAAGGGTGTGGTCTTGAGCGCGCGACAATATGGCTCACTCACGCGCCACCGACTCGGCTGACGAGCGCGATGAAGCACGCGCCGCAGCCCCGGCTGACGCGCCGCGAGGCACCGAAAACGGCTGCAGCTGACGATCTTTTTTGGCACGGCGTGCCCAGCCGCCATGGAGCGTCATGGCGGCGACCCCTCGGAGCCCCACCGTCCAAGTTATTATAAGGCGCCACTCATCGCCTGGTCTATGCAAGTGTGAGTACACTGTATCTGAGACTGCGCGAGTGACCAACCGAAGAGCGGACTTTGACAAGCCGTCGGAAAGCTTGAGCGTCATCTCCTCACGCGCTCGTTGACTTGATCGCAGGCCAAGGTCTCAGCAAACGCGCGGCGTTTCTACACGTGTCGAATGCCCGCTCGTTGCGTCTGTACCACGAAGAGCGTGCCTTAATGTTCGAGCAGCCACCACTCTTCATGATAAGTAAACCATGCAGCAGTCCGGTCGATCTAGACTCCATGACGCCAACTGAACCCAAGCGACTGGGCGCCACCGGCGCCAACAAACTGGGCGTGGTCTTCATTTGTCCAATGGGTCCATACCTACAGCCTTCGGTCTAGTCAAACTGTGCCTCAGCGGGGATGCGTGGGTTTCAACGGGCGAAGAATCCGGATCGTCCAGCGTGCAGCACGCCGTTGACGTGACATGCCACCATCGCCGGAGTGATCAATCTGCGACGAGCGAGCGTGCTTACGGAGAACGACAGGACGACGAGATACCTTCCACATCCAATACTCGATCGATCAAGGACTTCATGCAAGCCAAAAGCTGGTCAATAGGACCTGTTGAATATTATACAACCCTGCAATATGACGACCTTCGTTTACGAAGTCAGGGGAGGAGCTTTGAGCGTCTCGGATCGGGGATGATTGGCACTAATACAGTGTAGCCCTGCTTACATAGCGACTGCGATCCCATTCAATCTCAGGACGCAGAGCCAGCAGCGACAGGCCACGCGCATGCTTGTTGTCGCCGTCAACCAAAGCCGGTGGACAGGGCGTCACCATGCGTCGCGCTTGGCTGTATGCAGTTAGTCACACACGAATTTGCCAGCCCGCGCGCACGAGGCCGTCCACGCGCTCAACGACAAACGCGACGCTTTTTGCAGCCGTTGAGCAACGATGTTCCAGTCGCTCTTATCAGATGAGCTCCAGGCGGTGGTGCCAGCCGCGTACTTTCCATCGGCCAGCTACGGCCTGGCGATGGCCACGGCGTTCGCGACCACTGCAGCGACAGACGCACTCGTGGCGCCGCCCAGAGACGCGCCATCGGCGCGCTCGCTGCCTGACAAGTTGCGCTGTGGGTACACGAGCAAGCGCTGCGAGAACCCGCGCACGGTCAAGAAGAGCGGCGGGCTCCACCGCTTCTGCGCCTACCACCGCGAGCGCGCCAACAAGAACCAGTGGCGCGTCGACAACCGACGCCGCATCCTCCGGCGCTTGAGCCAGCCGTCCAAGTCCGGCAGCGACTGCGGTTCGCCTCGGTCGACCTCCAGTGACGTCGGCGAGGATGGTGAAGTGCCCGAGCTCTTCGACGACGGCGAACGCATCAAGAAAGAGAGCGAGCAGAGCGCGCTAGCGGATCTGCTCGACCCGGCAGGCTCGCCCAACACGCTGAGCGAGCAGGACGCGACGATCCTCAACGCGATGCTCTTCAGTGACGAAGACGAGCTGGCCGAGGCCACACGGTTTGGCGAGATGCAAGTGGTCGCCGTGACGAGTCCGACGCCCGCGTTGGTGTCGCCAGCCCTCGACTGCCAGACCACCTACGTCGTCTCGGGCTCGCTACCGTGCGCGTGCTCGCAGTGCATGGCGTGGTCGACGATGTACTACTTCCAAGACGCTCTGGACTCGGCGCGCAAGTGCCGCGTGCAGACGTACTCGCGCGTATGAGAGATAGAGGAAATTATTTTATTTATGTTGGATGTCGATTCGCAATAGAACCCGCTGATTGTGGCTGGACCGTGGCATGACTTTTTGGCACTCAGTGTTTTGCCGATCATCTGTGTGGCCTTTACGATCGAAGCTGCACGCCGTGAACGTTGGAGTCCACCAACGGGATTGATTCTGGCGATCACACCAAGTGGAAGCCATTAATTCCGCTCGCCTTTTCTATCGCGCGGCTGCTTGTCTCTGACAAGGCTGACAGTCAACTCACGAAGACAAAACCCCAAAAACAGAGTAAAAATTCGAAAAATGTAGACAACAGAGAAGGGTGTGTCATCCCTCCTGTGACTGGAGCAAGAGCCCATGCGGAGGGGGTAGGGTACCCCCGAGCAT
>JAADVR010000578.1:0-22264 GCA_023335855.1 Pythium scleroteichum | reverse complement strand
TCAGATCATGATCAGTGTGCGGTCGAGGGAGCAGCCAGCAGAGAGCTCACCGGCGAAGCGCATGAGCGCACAGCCGCCGTTGGAGCCGATGACGCCCGCGTGGATCGCCGCGCGGCAGATGCGCGAGTTGGCGAGGTACTTGCCCGTGCCCCAGACGGTGAGCGCCGACGACTGGTCTGCAGAAGAAGAGCCATGAGCACACAGGTGGCTGGAAGCCGTGCACCCACCAGAAGGGACGCACCGAGATTGCAGCGCGAGCGGCACCGGATGGGCGTCCAGTCGGTCTCGAACGGCCGGCAGTCGAAGCCCCAGAGCCCGCAGCTGTCGCCGTAGCCCCAGGAGCGGCAGCTGAGGAACTCGGGCTTGCCGGCGGCCATGGACGCCGCGAAGAAGCTCAGGTACACGAGCAGCACGAGCAGCGCGAGCGACACGCCCGAGTAGATCACGGCGAGCCAGTGGTGGCGCAGGAACGCGCGCGCGACGTCCACGAGCGGCTCGGGCGGCGCTCGCTCCTTGACGGAGCCGCGCTCGCTCGGCGTGGGCGTCGCGAGCTCGCGGTGCGACGCCGACGAGAGCCGCAGCGGCCGCGAGTGGAGCTGCGCGTGGCTGAGCATGGGCGAGGCGGTGGCGTCCGTATCTATGGTCGTGCGCGCGGGCGTCTCGCACGAGGCGTCGTCGGCCGCGAGCTTGGGCGAGCGCGAGCGCCACGGGAGCCGCATGATGCCGCGAAGGAGAATGGCCGCTTGCTGGCTCGACGGTCCGTGATCATCCTCGTGTTCGAGGTCTGACTAGTAGCTCTCATTGGCTGATATTCCGCATCCGAGCATCGGATTGGCTGAAATTGGATTGTCAGGACGCCTTGAGAAGGTCCTTTTCGGGAGATAGGGGAGCGTGTCATCAAAATGGTCCGGATCTTTATTGAAGAGATGGGTCCGATCGCGGTCCTTTCGGCGCTTCATGTATCTACCTCCCCCCGCGAAGAAAAGAGAAAAAGAAAAAAAGGAAAAGACAAAATGCTACACGAGGACCTGTCTTGCACTAGTGGGCCAGTCGCTCGAGCGACGCCTCGAGTGTCCGCAGCGTGACCACGGCCGTGTCGCGCACGTCCGGGTCCGGCTCGTTCTGGTGCTGCGTCAGCGGACGCACGAACGCGACCGTGTTCTCCGTGGTCGCGCGGTCGTCCAGCAGCGGCACGAGCTGGCTGAGCGAGCGCAGCGCGCGGAAGCGCAGGTTGGGCGTCTTGGACGTGCACTCTTCCACCACCTTCTCGATCATCTCGCGCAGCTTGCCGAGCGCCTTGAGCTCTGGCGCCACCAGCTCGATCGCCAGGATGCCCGTGAGCCGCCCGTTGAACGTCGACGCGAGGCACTGGGAGATGCGCGGCACCGCTTTCGCCGCGAGCCACTCGCTGCCGACCGAGCGCGACAGCGTCGGCAGCGTGGCGCACGACGCCGCACGCACGTCGTTGACCGAGTCGCCGAGCAAATCCAGGATCGAATCGGCAAACTCGAGCGGAACGGCCGAGCGCTCCGACTGCTCGGCCCACGCGCCGACACAGTGGACGTACTTGACGCGCACGCGCCACTGCGCCGACGTCTTGAGAGCCTTGACGGCAGGAACCAGCATGTTGGAGATCGTCTCGGACGAATGGTCACAGTGGCGAGCCATCTCTTCCAACAGCGAGGCACGCACGTTGGCGTCCTGGCTGTCGTCGAGGATCTGCGTGAAGATTGGCACGAGGTCATCGTAGCTGCTCACAGCCAGCAGCTGCAGGCACTTGCCCACCGACTTGGCGAGTGCGAGACGAACGGCAACCGACAAATCCGTCGAGAGCCCGTACGTCGCCGGCAGCAGCGAGCGGACGATCTTGCCCTGGGCAGAAATGATGAACTCGTCATTTTCTCCAGCCTTTGTTTGGATCTCAATGCCTTGCAGCTCCGCAGCGACTGCTTCGACTGGTGTGTTATCACCCGTCGGGGGTGTCGGAGACTGGGCAGGTGCCAACCCGTTGAGGGAGCTGGATCCACGTTGGGCCGCGAGCTTGATGAGAGCACTGCCAATCTCGAACACGCCTTCGGCACAGGTACGACGGATCTCGACAGTCGGGTCGCGCACCATGGCGACGAAGTGGTCCACGAAGATATCGATGTACTCGCTGCCGAACGCCAAGCAGAAGGAAGGGATGGTCTTGGCGGCTTCGAGGCGCACTTGCCACGACGAGTCGGACGTGTATGTGTTGATCATCGGCACCATTTGGCAAAACAGCAAGCGGAGGTTCTCTTCGACTGATTCCTTGGTGGCTTCCTTGGACGAGTAGAGGATACGTCTCAGGTCTTGCGCCAAACGAATGCATCCTTTGACGGCAAAGATACGGACGATATCGTGGCTGTCGGCCGTGGCCTTCTCGAGCAATTGAACGCCCCAGCTTGCAGTCGATGATCCGCCCGAGTTCACGAGATCTCCAATGATCGAGGCAATCGCACGACGCACGAGTGGGTTGTCGTCATTGCACATTCGGTCGAGCATACCTCGGAGCTGTACTCGGAGATCACCACGGATACGAGGGAACACGAGAGGCAGCAATGCGATCGGAACGATACGGGCCGTCGGGCTCGGGCTGATACTCAATCGCGAAATCATCGGCACGATCATGATGTTCACGTCCTCGTCCGTCATGGCGCGAATAAGCAGCCTGAACGCATCCACCATGATATCCCACGTCGCGTGGTTCTCGATGATTGACAGACTTTCCAGCACATGCGCCACCACACTCAGCAAAAGCGTATACCGACTTCGCTGAACCGGGGACTGACCATCCTCGGTAGTCTTTGGGGTCGTATCGACAAACTTCTGCAATTCTGCGTATCGCTTGGCGAGCCAGCCGAGGAACTGAATCGTGCGGATGACGATGCCCTCGCCCTTGTCGTCGTATTCGTGAATCGACGCGAAGAGATTGAGCAAAAACTTGCGCTCTTCGCACATGTCGCCGCTAGCCTCTTCGTCCTTGGCAGCAGCTTCCTGCAAGAGTCGCTTGTCTGTGTCAGCGAGAGAGCCTAATGGGACTTGAAGTGGATCGAACGCGTGAGGACCACTCAGTGGTGCGAGTTGCTCCGATGTCAGGTGCTGGAACAACGCTGCCACTATGATGCGTGGCATCACCAGCACAGCCTGGTGGATCTTGAGCTGGAAAACTCGGAAGGACATGCGATCGTGTTCGGGGATCGGCCGCTCGGTCTTTTGTTGGCGGATGTTCATCGAGAGCTGTTTTCGCAGCAACCGATAGTCTTCTTGAGGGACTAGAATTAGTTTGAGTTCGAGCGGACGCGTCGCCGTCTCGATCATACGAAGAGTTTCTTTGTGGGTGAGGTGGGTGATCGGAGTGCCGTTGAGCGACACGAGCCAACTCGATCGCTTCACCGCGGCTCGTTCGGCCGCACCTCCGGCCTTGATGTCGACAACGATTGTTCTCTGTTGACCATGGCAAAACGTCAGAAAATGCTTTTGCCGGCCCCACAACAATTTGCTCATGCTCACCTCGAGGATGTTCTCAACTGTCAGACCTAAAGGCCCTGCCGGAATGCTCGCCATGTACGGTTCGCTCTTGAGCGCGAGACCTGGGTTCGCCGGGTCGTAGTTATGACCGACGATGCGTCGAAAGTCACTAACAATGCGGTGCTCATTGAGCAGATTGTTGACTGCGGCATCGAGGCTGAACTCTGCGAGAAGCAATAGATCCACGAGAACTTTCTTCTCCATGGTGTCGTCACCGATCGCGTCGATCATGGACTCCACGGCTTGACAGAGAATTTGCAATCCGTACTTCGGGTCCACAGGGCCACGTGGCGGAGCCGGCTCGGCATCGGCAGCCAGCGTCATTTCCACGTCACCATCATCTGTGACCGCGTTCACGGCAACGTCGCTCTTGCGTCCTACTTCGTTGAGAACTTCGAGCGCTTGCTTAACAGGACTCTTACTGCCCGGGGACGCCGAAAATTCAGCGGATTTCGGTGGGCTCGACGCGGCAGCGGCATGAGACGGGGAGACAGGATGAGCTTCGGGCGCACGACGCAGACGCATAGAGGATGGCACGACAATGCGCTAACCAAGATGTAGACCATATGAGTCGCGGGGTATCCTGCTGGGGAAATAAATCAAACGGCGTCTCACCTCTTTGGACAGTTCTTGGACAATGTGGGAGCAGTTTTGTTCGGTAATAACGGTATCTCGGAACGATAGCAGCACGTCCGACTTGTGGATGCCAGCGCGCGCCGCGGGGCCATTCGGTTCGACGCCCTGCACGACCGCGCGGCCGAAGACGTTGCCGATCTGCCAGCCAAACTTCCCTTCGAGCATGATGACCTCGTAGGTGCCGGGCGCGAGCAGCGACTCGAGCTCGGCCGACGACGGCGGCGTGGACGTGGAACCGAGCGCAGGCGCCGCGTCCGTTGGCACGACATGCGGGGACGGCGGGGGTGTCAGCGGCTCGAGCGCATGCTGCGACATAGGCTGGATCTCCGGTGGCTCGGCTGCCGCGGGGAAGAGGTCGTTGTGGTTCACCGGCTCGGGCTTGGCGTCAGTCTGCTCGTCGTCGTCGTCGTCGTCGGCCTCGTCGTCGATGTCGACGCCGGCGCCGTTCTCCGTGAAGTAGATCTCGACAGCTTTCTGGAGGTTGTTGTCTGTGCGCCGGAGCAGCGCGAGGATCGTGTCCTTGGTGACGTCGCCGCCCAGCAGCTCGCTGAGCTCGCGCGCCTGCGGTGGCCACTCGTCCTGCTTGGCGGGCGAGGCCACGGGCGGCGGCGGCTTGACGGGCGTCGTGGCAGCCGCCGCGGTCGTGCCGTTGAGCTGCGACTGGAAGAAGAGGTCGACGGCCTTGTTGGGGTCGTTGTTGGCCTGCAGCAGCAGCGCCACGATGGCGTCTCGCGAGAGCGCGGCGTCGCTGGGCCCGAGGATGGCGCGGATGGTCTCCACGAGCGCGTCCTGCGTGGCGTCCTGCATGAGGGAGGGAGGGTTCTCGGCTCTCCCCAGCAGCTCAACCGTAACACGACCGGCCCTTTTTCTGAAGAGCCTACAGAAGAGAACAGGCGAAGGAGAGACCCATCAAAGACCCGCGCGTGGGTGATTGGGTGACGGCCGCGAATCAGAACCAGGATACTGGTACACAAACCGGTACCACTTCAACCAAGTGACCGTTCGCGTGCGTGCGACGGATGAGTCGCCTCCCACGAGAGACAGCGACGCGCAAGCAGCGACTCGGCCGCAACGCAACCAGTCTCGCCGCAACATTTTAGTACCGGTACTGGCAGCACAAGGAGAGGCTTCGTGGGCGAGAGCGAGAGCATGCCGAGGAAACGGTTGGCTGTCGGCACGGTGTTGGCTCTGGCAACAGACTGTTGTCAGCGTCTGAATCCTTCTCGACTCCCTAAAGCATCCACTGTGCTGTCTGCTCCAGCACAAAGTAATGCTGATGAGCTGGCTTCCCACTGTTGCATTCGCGCTGTACCTCCCCCACACCACATTCCGTAATTTCCGCTTTAGGATAAACCTGAAGCTGGGGAAGCTGTGGCTGCTTCTTTGTGCGGCAGAGGCATTGGGTTTGTCGGCTCAGCGCGATCGTCAGCGGCAAATAGACTGGCGTTGTCGCAGCGTCAAATTTCACAACTTCGCTTTCGTCACACGTCGCATAATATACCGGTTCGATACCGGTATAAACAGCGTTTCCCCCATTTTGGTGGGCAAACTGATCCAAGCAAAATGGCGGCAACGGACGCTCTCGCGACGGCGCTGGTACGTGCGTGCCGCCTTGGAGGGCGTGTGGGGGCGACGACGCCTTGTGGACCTCTTTAGCAGCTCACGTCTGCCTTTCTATGTGACCTGTGACAGGGCGGAGACCTGCGGGAGAAGGTCCGCAATGCAAAGATCCTCGTGGTCGGCGCCGGCGGCATCGGTGGGTTTCGCTCGCTCTCCCCCTGGGCTGCCGTAGGCACTGAATGCGTATGTGTGAAAAGGCTGCGAGCTCGTGAAGAACCTCGTGCTCAGCGGCTTCGTGGACATCCACCTGATAGATCTCGACACCATCGACGTGTCGAATCTCAACCGCCAGTTCCTCTTCCGATCGCACCACGTCGGACAACCGAAGGCGCTCGTGGCGAAGGAGATCGCCACGAGCTTCAACCCACAGGCCAAGATCACGGCCCACCACGGCAACATCAAGTCGAGCGAGTTCGGCATCGACTACTTCCGCCAGTTCTCGCTCGTGTTCAACGCGCTCGACAACGTGGACGCGCGCAAGCACGTGAACCGCCTCTGCCTCGCGACGGGCCTGCCGTTGATCGAGAGCGGCACGACGGGCTACCTGGGCCAGGTCTCGGTCATCAAGAAGGACGAGACCGAGTGCTACGAGTGCACGCAGAAGGTGACGCAGAAGGTGTACCCGATCTGCACGATCCGCAGCACGCCCGACAAGATGGTCCACTGCATCGTCTGGGCCAAGGAGTGCTACAAGCTGCTCTTCGGCAAGACGAGCGACTCGATGCTGTGGGAGGATCCCGAGGGCGAGGACGAGTCGGCGTTCATGCCGCTCGTGACGCGTGCCGATGACATGAGCTTTGATGAAGCGTCGCTCAAGGGCTACGCCGAAGGCGTGTTCCGCGGATTGTTCGAACTCGAGATCAAGAAGAAGCTCGAGATCAAAGTGTACAAGGCGGCCACGATAGTTCCGGAACCGCTTGAGCTCTCTAGTCTCAATGACGAGATCATAGCCTCCTCCACCAATGGAGCCAGCAATGGCTCCGCCACGTGGAATGATCGGGAGATCTGGTCAGTGGCTGAGTGCGCCAGGCGGTTCATGGATTGCATTGTGCGGATGCTGTCATCGGAACAGACGCGTAAAAACCTCGGTAGCTACGAATTCGACAAGGACGACGCTATCGCGATGGAGTTCGTGACGGCGGCTGCGAACCTGCGAGCGGCCGTGTTCAAGATCCAGATGGAGTCACTGTACAGCTGCAAGGGCATCGCTGGCAACATCATCCCTGCGATCGCTACGACCAACGCGATCGTGGCTGGCCTCCAGGTGCTCGAGGCCTTCAAGATCCTACGTGCTGACAAGCCCGTGTCGGAGGCTTGCAAGTACACATACTGCAACCGTGCTTGGGACTCCCGCGGCGTGCTCGTCAACCCGACGACTCTCGCCAAGCCCAACCCAAAGTGCTTCGTGTGCTCCAAGCAGATGGTCGAGCTCGCGATCGACACGAAGCGCACACGCTTGCGTGATCTCGTGGACAAGGTTCTCAAGAAGACCCTCGGTGTAAACGAGCCGACGGTCTCGGTCGGTGTCAACACGATCTACGAAGAAGGCGAGGACGCCGAGGAGAGCCTCGCGGCCAACCTCGACAAGCTTCTCATCGACCTTCCCGGAAAGGGCATCCACCACGACACGATCGTCTCCGTGGAGGACTTTTCACAGGACTTTCAGTGTTCGATCCGGCTGCAGCACCGCGACGAGGACGCCTTTGGCGAGGACGCGACGCAGCTCTTCGCGTTGGGCGGCGACATCGAGAAGCTCAACGCTGCGGTCGCTGAGGCCTCAGCTGCCGCAGCCGCCGAGCGAGAGGAGGCAAAGCAGGAAGAGGACGACGACGACTTCGAGATGCTCGAGGAGGTACCTACCCCGTCCCCAGGCAAGCGGAGCCGGGCGGACATTGAAGCGGACAGCCCTGTCTCCAAGAAAGCCAAGTCGAGCGTGGCGTAACCCCGTACAGTATACTCGGTACCCTCTCGGAGTGTACCCCTCCCGCCCCCTTTGCGTTTCGCCGTTTTGGTCCCTCGCCATTGGGCGGGACGTTTGCCGTATCCGGCTATACCGTATACCTGCCCCTGCCATCTCCTGTGAAAAACGGTTTTTCGAAGAACTGCCGTATCCGGACGCACCGCGTATACCAGGTGTTGGTTCGGGCGCGTGGAATCCTCGCAGAGCGGAAGGCGACGCCCGAGAGGACTCGCATGGGGGACGCTACGCGCGTGGCGGCGGCGCTTGCGCGCGCAGAGACAGGCCACGAGGAGAACGGCGCGACGAGCGTCGAGGACGCGCTCTCGCCCGAGATCGCCATGGACAGCGACGACGCCGAGCCGCCGCGGCGCAAGAAGAAGCGCGCGCGCCTGCTCGGCTTCTCGCACAACAAGAAGCAGAAGAGCCGCAGCGACGCGCTCGTGGTGGCCGTGCCGTCGGCGCGAGGGCGCCGCAAGCACTCGGCCGAGCTGCTCGAGGACGCCGCGGCGCCGACCATGCAGCCGGCGGCGAGCGGCGAGACGATCTCGTGGGACTGGGACGCCTGCCGCGCGCACTTCGACCCAGTCGCGCAGAGCCACATGGACGACCTCGCGCGCGTGCGGCGAGACAACGCCAACGTCGTGGCCGCCAACAGCCACGTCTGGGGCGCCATGCGCCGCTTCGAGAACGACGACGCGTACCTCGTCGGGCTCATGGCCGACGCCGCCGAGGACGTCGACCATCTACGCGTGCGTGCGACGCGGCGAGGCCGCGCGTTCCGAGACGTGTGGGAGGAAGAAGACTTTCTCGCGAGCCAGAACCGCCCGACGACGAACGGACGATCCGGCAAGAAACGGCCGTTTGCGGGCTGCGAGGGCATCGCGAGCTACCGCCAACTGGTCTGGGGCTACGACGACTCGCTGTTCGAGGCCTTTCTGAGTCGACTGGAAGAGCGCCGAATGCAGGAGCCCTCGGAGTACTGCAATGGCGTGGCGACCGAAGAATGCGCGAAACGAATACAGGAATCGCTGGCTCGCAAGCCCAAGAAGGCTGCGAAACGCCGCCTGCTCGACTCGGATACGTTACCAGCAGTGCCCGCGCATAGCCTGCATCCAGCATCTTGCGGCGCGTGGAAGCTCACGGGCAAAGAGTATCCAACCGCCGACGCCATCCATCCAGCTGCAATCCGATCTCCGGTGTCTACCCACCGCTGGATTGAAGAACGAGCATTTGAAGTAGGTATCACAGAAGAAGAAGCGGCGCCTGGTCTGCGAAGAAGTAGTCGGCACGATGTGAAACAGGAGGAGCCAGAGACCGACGATGTGTCAAATAACGGACAGGAACAGGCGCCATATTCCGAACAGATCCCCAGCGATGAGGCGGCTGAGCTGCCTAACTTCGGGGTCACATTTGAAGAGGACGAAGTATCTCGAGAGATCACGAACTCACTTGTTCGTCTGGTTGAAGTGTCTGCGTTGAATTGGCGCCGTTCGCAGTCGCTGTACGAGCGAGCCGTGAGCTTCATTGAGGTGTCACCGTTATTACAGGCGGAGCAAGCGACAGCTAATCGCCTCGAGGAGCTTTACAAGCAGCTTTACCCTCCCGGATGGAGTGCCGACGACCCCGAGTGTGAAATCGAGCGCGAGTTGACGCTAGAGCGTCGTCCACGTGACTTTTTAGAGTTCGCTGCCAAGCCTTGCGCCAGTAACTTCGAGTCGGTCGCTGTGGCGGCCTCAGTCGAGTACGCCCTGCGGTTAAAGAGAGGTGAGCCAATTGACGTCTTGGACCGCAACGGCTGCTGGAACGAGGGTGTCGTGCACGATCTTTACGTGGAAGGCGGCGTTCACATCAAGAACGTGCTCGTGAGTTTCTCGCTGTGGAGTGGTGTCGTGGCCGAGTGGGTCTCAGTCGTCGAGGGTCGCATCCTTCCGCGAGGCGTGGCAGACGGTCGCGCTGTGTTCACGTTAGGGCCAACGCGGCTGCGCAAGCGCGTCGTGGAACTCAACAAATCGGTCGCCGACCTGCTGCAGTCGACGTATCCGTCTCGACAGAACGCGCGGGTCGCGTTGCTGCAGCAAAGCAGCGAGGGCGAAACCGCAGAAGTAGCCAGGCCGTCCAGCAAGAAGCAGCGGAAACGCTAGAGGCATCGCACCCCGTATCGGTAAATATGAAGTATCCCTGGCGTGGCCTTTTACTCGATGGCGATAGATGGTGAGGCACGTGCAGCTGTGATTCGTGTATTTTTAGGGGTTCGACCAGCCGCAAGAACGACGACGCTGGATTCTCCAACACGCATCATGGCGTTGCAGCGAAAGAACTTCCGATGCCCGCGCGATGGCGGCGTCCCGATGTCGCCGATGCGAGTCAAACCCCTTGAGAGCAGTGCCGTCGTGATCTCGCACGCGGAACTACCGCCTCGACAACACAAGAGGGTCCAGGTCGGGTCGACGAACCTGTCGAGAAGCGTGTCGAAGCCTGAATTGCCGTCGCCCGCATCTCCAATAGCGAACCACAAATACTGCGCAAAAGAGAGCGAGGGCGATCCTTCGAGTGCGGCCTACCACATCTGTGAGACCAACGTTGATCTCGTGAAAGAATCCATGCGAGTAAGAGCACCAGGACCAGCAACAGCGGTGGCGACCGGATCTCCTGGGCTCGTGGTGCTGAGTGAGCGGAGGCGGCGGCAAGACTCTGCAGGTGAAAGCCAACACACTGACGACAGAAGCGACGGTGAAGAGCCTCCGATGGAGCGATCTCCAGCGGTGGACCATTCCGGAGGTGGTCATATTGGTACAGAAGAGTCGGCGGCGAGCGCATCAACGGCAGTCGAGCGCGCATTCTTCCTCGAGACGCGGAAGAAGCTCTACGAGGCGTTTGTGGACCGCTACGGCTCGGTGCGAGCGGTCTTCAAAGCCTTCGACAAGGACTCCTACGGCCACATCTCGTACCAGCGCTTCGCTGACATGGTCGACGCGTCCGAGGTGGAGCTGTCTCCCGCCGACATCCGCCGCGTCTTTCGCCAGGTCGACCGCAATGAGGACAACAGCATCGCCTACCAAGAATTCTCCGAGATGTTCACGGCCAGCGAGTACGCCGAGCACGCGAGCGCCTACTCGCCGACCAAAGTGCGCGAGGCCGCGATCGCCGCGGACCCGACGTCGTCGCTCGCGCTCAAATTCCGCGCGCCGCTGGATCTCTCGCCGCGCGCACGCGAGCGCATGAAGGAACTGCGACTGAAAGTGAACGGCGAGCTGCTGCACAAGCACGGGCGCGACGTGAGCGTCCACGGCGGCAAGACCGAGAACCTGCTCATCTACGCCTTCAAGCAGTTCGACTCGGACAACGACGGCTTCTTGTCGTACGACCAAGTCAAGAGCGCGCTCGGGAAGGACTTCCTCAAGCTCACGATGGACGCGGCCGAGATGGACGAGATGGTGCGCATGGTCGACCGAAACGCCGACGAGCGCATCAGTATGAAGGAGTTCGTGCAGTACTTCGGTGCTGGCAAGCGCGAGCTGCCGACCGACCTCATCGACTACGGACGGCGCAAAGAGCTCGCGGCTCTCCACTACAAGGCCAACGTGCCGCTCACGCCTCGCAATGAGATCGATCCCGAGTATTTCGCACGTCGGGACCAGTCGGTCGTCGAGGAGCCACTGCTGCCGTCGCTCGAGCCAGGCGGTTGCATGCAGGAGAACCTCTCCCGCCGCATCGCGACGTCGCCGGCGTTCCGCTCGCCGCCGTCGTTGACGCGGCAGCACTTCCGGCCGCGCGCGCAGACGTCCCATGGACATCTCTCGCCCTCGCAGTCGACGCCGACGCTCGGGCCGACGCTCAACCCGCTCACGGTCGTGTCTCAGGACCGCCACGAGTACTGGCGTCTCCAGCGCACCGACTGGACGCGCGTGGGCGTGGGCGGCGACGGCATGCGCGCGGACGCGGCCCAGTTTGCGATCGACGCCGAGCGGTTCCGCACGACCACGCGCGAGGCCTTCAGCCCCATGCTGCGCGGCGTCAACAGCGGCGACGTGTACCGCGAGGCTCCGTCGGCGAGCGAGCACGAGGCGCGAGCGCGAGCCGCTCGGCGGCAGGCGCGCCACGAGCACACGCAGGAGCTGCTCGCGGCGATGGCGAGCGAGCGCGAGAAAGTGCAGCGGCTGGCCGAGTGGAAGCAGCGCGCCAAGACGCGGCTGGGCGCGGCGTGGCGCTTTGAGTACCTGGACCGCGTGCACGAGCAGGAGCAGCGCGTGGCGATGCGCGAGCAGCAGACGGCCAAGCGGCACGGCGGCGCGCGCTTCCACCGCATGTGGGCGGGCAGCGCCGACTCGCAGTTCAACAACACACACGTCACAGGCCCTCGGCGGGCCCCGGACGAATTTTAGCCAATAGAATGATCTTAAGACTGGATTATCAGCCAATGGGAGGGGTGGAAATGAGCAGTTCCGCATGGATCGCGCGTGGAATGGCAGGCGCATGGGCTTCCGACGCGTCTTTCTAGCCGACGCCGCGGCCGCCGCGCGCGTGCACGTGCAGGGGCTCTGCGTCTGGCGCGAGAGCGTCGGCGCGCAGCTGCTGCGCGTCGAGATCGGTTCGTAACGATCGCTCGGGGGCGGTCTCTATGACTCTTAACGGGGCGACCTGGCGACACAGACGACGGCACAGACGTCGCGCTGCTGCAGGTGCGCGGAGAGGCCGCGATGGCGGAGCTGCAGGAGCTCCGGCTCGGCCAAGTGGTGAGTGGTGGCCGCTCGCTACAGTGAGGGACCAGGCGGTAACGGAGTCTGCAGGTGCGAGCACTCGGCGACGTGCAGGACGCGCCGCTCTTCGCGGCCGGGCGATCGTGGACGAGATGGATCGACGCAGCAAGCGTGACTGTTCTGGAAGACCCGAACGCAGAGAGTCTCCATGTGCTCGAGACGCTGCTCGTGTGCGTTGTGGTGTTGTTGTTATTGAGCCAGTGACTCTGAGGCAGCTGACGCGTGTAGTGGTGATGCAGGCAGAAGGCCATTTACGCCAACGAACAGCCGCACCGCCACGCGACCAACGGCTCCGCGGCTTCCATACCTCTCCTGCCGTTTCCAGACGCCGCCAGCGAAGCTAAGACGCCAGCTGCAGGGACGAAGCGCAAGTTCGCCGACCCCGAGACGCCAGCACGGCCCTCTCAGCCGGTTCTTCTCGAGATGAAAGCAGGCCGAGGCGTGCTGAACCAGCCTCCGACGGCTCTTCCACCGGCCGAGTACCAGTTCCACATCTCCAGTGCGGACCTCAAGCTCGTCGCGACCGGTGCAAAGCGACTCGAGATGCGGTACGTTGTGGTAGTATTACTATTTCCTCTGTGCGCTGACGCCAGTTCTGCAGTCTCAACAACCCTCCCTACTCGATCATCCGCGTGAACGACCGCATCAAATTCAACGGCAAGATCGTCGCGACCGTCAAGGCCGTTCGCAAGTACGCGCATCTGCGGTCGGCACTGGAGCTCGAGTCGATCTCTGCGCTGCTGGCTCAGGCCGGCGGCGGCAACATCAACACGGTCGTCCGCCACTTGCGGCAGTTCATCAGCGAGGCCGAGGAGAAGAACCACGGCGTCGCGGTCTTCGAGATCGAGCCCCCAGCGTCAGCGGTGTCGGCGACCCAGCGAACACCGGAAGAATGGAGCAGTGAGTCTCGCGCATGCTTGTATCGAGGTACCATCCTAACTCGCTGTTACCGTAGAGCTCATTTACGACCACATCGCCAAGGTCGGCGCTGCCGGTTGTACGCTGCGCGACTTGCAGTTTGCGTTCCCCTCGCTCGCAGTCGACAAGATCGAGGCCATGCTCACCGACGTAAGTGCCTCGGGTCTTCTTTCCTTCTCGTCTTTCATCGCTTTTTGACCTCTCGCTGTGTGGGTAGCTTCAAATGGACGCCGTCGTTTACCTCGCGAAGGGCTCGTACCGCCTCGTTTAATGACAAGAGGCTAATAAATTATGATCGATTTCGACACCCACTAGATACTCGGCCGCTTCGAAAGCCACTCGTGGTCTCTTGCTTGTGCGAGCGTCATCCGGTCGGCCGGATTCCGCTTGAGCAGACTCGAGATGAACCGCTTGGCGCTCTCGGACACGTGGGGCTCGCTCGGGAACCTGAAGTCGACGTTCTCGATGCGTTTGTACATCTCCATCTGGTTCTCGACGTGGAACGGCGTCGTGCCATAGAGAAACTCGTACGCGAGCACGCCCACGCTCCAGACATCGACGCGGTGGTCGTACTCCTCGTTGAGCAGCATCTCGGGGCTCAGGTAGTCAGGCGTTCCGCAGAACGTTCTCCGCTTGGCGAACTGCTGGGGCGCGTGGACGGACCAGCCAAAGTCGGCCAGTTTGATTGTGTGATTCGGACCCATGAGCAGGTTCTCCGGCTGCAACAATGCAATACAGGTTAGGCTTAGGCTCACAGAGGGAGCTGAGACGAGGGAGTCGAGAGAACTCACCTTGATGTCGCGGTGGATCACGTGGCATCCGTGTAGGTACTCGAGTGCGTCGACCACCTGGGCGACATAGTGCGCGGCCAGAGCCTCGGAGAAGTGTCGCTCCTTGCTCAGCAGCTTGTAGAGCTCGCCGTGCGGCGCGAACTCGAGGATGAGGTAGACACAGGCCTCGTCGTAGAAGTAGCCGAACATGCGTAGCAGGTTGGGGTGCAACAGCCGGTGCTGGATCTCCACTTCTCGTTGCAGGTTGTGGAGTCCGCCGTCCAGCACGAGCGGCGACTTGTAGAGCACTTTGAGCGCCACGCTCACGTTCGAGTGCTTCTCCTTGGCCAGGTACACGTTGCCGAACTTGCCCTTCCCGAGACTCTTGGTCACGACAAAGTCTTCCATGTCCCACTTGCGGTGCTCGTCCAGCCGCTCCTGCAGCGACCGCGCCGGCCGCGTGTCGTCGAGCGACTTGCGCGCCTCGCCCGTGGACGTGCGTCGCTGCGGCGGCCCGAGCCCTCCCGGCGCCGCCAGCACGCGCACGGCCACGCGCTGCGGCGCCGCACTCACTGGCGTCGCCGTCGCCTCTGTCTCTGTCCGGTGGGCCTTGGGTTCTTCGGCAGTCGGTTGATCGTCGGGCGTGGTCGTGTCTGTCGCAGGCGCCGCCATCGAGTTCTCCGTCTCCGTGTCCGCGTCGTCGTCGCTCGCGCCGGGCAGCACGCGCAGCGGGCCGGCGATGGCGCCGAGCGAGAGCGTCGTGCGCGAGTCGGCGTCCGTCTCGCCGCCGTCGAAGGCGCGCGCGGCCTCGTCCTCGAGCGCGGCGGCGACCACCGAAACCGACGCAGTGGCGACCACGCGCAGCGGCATCGCCGTCTTGCGCGGCGACGGCCCCAAGCCGCCGTCCGAGTCGTCACTGCTCTCCATCATGAGTCCGCTGGGCGAGGGCGCGTGCTCGCCGGGTTTGGTGGGCGTGAGCACGCGCTGGGCGCCGCCCGCGAGCGCCGGCACGTTCGACGGGCTCGGCAGGATGAAGCTCGTGCGCCGCTTCTCCTTGCGCGGCTTGTCGGCCGACGGCGGCGGCGCGTCGCTCTCGCGCGACGTGTCGAGCAGCGCAGGGGACGGCGGGCGCACGGGCTGGCTCGTCTGCGTGCGGCGCACGACGCGGCGCTGGACGGCGACCGTCGTGGTCTCCACGGGGCGCTTTTCGCGGCGCCGCGCGAGGCGCCACTGCTCGAGCTGCGCGCGCCGGTCCTCGGCCATGAGGGGGCGAGCGTTCGAGTTTCAAAATCGGCGGGAAGGCGGGCGGGAAAAGGAGGGGCAACCGGGTAGTCAAGTCCATTTCAGCCAACCATTACGCTTAGAATAGATTCTATCATCCAATCAGATGCGTTAAAAGAAGTAGTACGATGCAAAAAAACAGGATTTATTCGAGATCTCTACCTTAGAGCTTGGCCTGCACGGCACGGCGGATGGGCAGCAGCAGCTCGTGCAGCGCGACCTTGTCCGAGGCCGCGTTTACGGGGTCGTGCTGCGCCGACGCGTAGAGCGCCTCGTAGACCTGACCGTCGTGGCGCCCGAGCGTCGAGTTGAGTGTGTGGTCCGAGAAGTTGAACGCGTCCACGAGCGCCACGGCGTGCGGGCGCAGCGCCGGCAGCAGGCGCTCGATGGCGAGGCGCACGCGCGCGAGGTCGGCGGGCGCCATGGCGCCGCTCTCCATGAACTCGCCGGCGTCCAGCTCGAGCTGCGAGAGCGCGAAGAGGTGGCTCAGCAGGCGCACGACCTCGAGCGACTGCGGCGACGAGAACGCCTGCGGCGACGCCACGGCCGCCACGAAGCTCGTCACGAGCACGAGCTTGGCGTACGCCATCGAGAGCTTGTAGCACGCGACTGAGTTGTCCTGCACGCCGCCCGCGGCTGAGCGCGACTGCGCCACGCGCCGTTCGAGGTCGCGCAGCAGGTAGAGGAAGCGGCGCTCGTACGCCGCCACGTAGAGCTGCGGCGAGAGCCACTCGTCCGTCGAGCGCTCGGCCGCGACGCCCTGCGGCTTGTCGACGTTGGCCAAGAAGGCCATGGCGTCCGGCAGCGGCGCGCCGGCGCGGAAGTCGGCAAGCGCCTTGAGCAGCGCGCGGCCCGTCTGCAGAGACAGCACGTAGTTCTCGCCCTCGGCCGTCACGGTCTGCACGATGTCGCCGAGAAGAACCTAGAGATGGGACGTGTCAGTGCACTGGGATCACCACGCCATGGACAGCTCATGGAGCTCACCGGAAGGCCACTCGAGAGGAGGTAGCCGTGGCCGCCGCAAGCCTAGTACACAAGAGACACAAGAGAGGTCAATCCAGCCCACAGAGACAATGGAAACCTGCAGTGGCACGCACCCGACGGCACTGCTCGATGCCGTGGCAGGCGATGTCGGACGCGAGCACCTTGAGCCCGCAGCTCATGGCGTGGCCGACGTTGAGCATCGAGACGTTCCCACGCTGGATCTGCTTGGACAGGTCCTTGGCGAACGCGTCCATTTGGTTGCCGTTGAGCATGATGGCGTAGGCCGCCGCGAGGTTCGGGAAGAGCCGGTACTGCTGCGACTGGTAGTCGAGCACCTTCATCTCCTTGGTCGACACCTTCTCGTTGGCGTCGTAGCCCTGCTCTCGCACGGCCGAGTAGCGGATCGCGATCGTGCTGGCCTTGGCGAGCGCGCCGCCCGTGAGGCTCACGAAGTCCATACGCGTCTGCAGCATCGTGAAGTAGAGAATCTCCTGCGGCACGTCCCGGTTCTTGCGGTACTTGCCGCCGCGCTCGACGATCGCGAGACGCATGCCCATGTTCTCGCGCGGGATGCGCACGCGGTCGAACTTGCAGTAGCCGTTGTCCACGTTGTTGAAGCCGATCTTGGCGCCGATGTCGCCGCACGTGATGCCGCGCAGCGTCTCGTGCGTGTCCAGGTCGCGCAGCTGCACCATGAAGTTGTGCACGCCGTAGTCCTTGCCGTCGATGATCAGGCGCGCGTAGACGACGCCGAAGTTGGCCGTGCGCGCCAATGCACCAGGCCACCACTTGATCGAGCGCAGCGACGGCGAGTGGATCTCGAACTCGTCGGTCTCGCGGATGTACGTGGCCGTCGTCTCGAGTCCGCGAACGTTCGAGCCGTGGCCGAGCTCGGTCTGCGCGTAGCAGCCGACCATGCACCACTCCTTGGCGAGCTGCATCCATCCCTTCTGCTGCTCGTCCGTGAAGAGCAGGCCGAGGTTCTTGATGAACATGAGCGTGTGGAGCGTCGTCGAGCACGAGCAGCTGCCGAAGCCCTGGAAGATCTTGCGCAGCAGCTCGGCGTCGTTCTCGCTGAGCTTGTTCTCGCGCGCGATGATCTCGACCTTGGCCGACATCTGGATCGCGCGGCGGTACTGCTCGTCGCGCGGCAAATAGTTCATCTTGTCGTGGTTGAAGACCGGGTCCGCGAGCAGCAGCGCCTCAAGCCGCTCGCGCAGCTCCGTGTGGGCCTTGCTCTTGTGCAGCACGTACGTGAGCTCGCGCGACGAGAGGCTGCTGCGCGCGCGCTCGGCGTCCAGCGGGTTGGCAGCCATGGTGTCTCGATTCGCAACTGACGCTTGGAGCCGGCGAGCAGCTCTATGGGAGGCAGACGCACGCAGATTGGAATGAATCACACGCCACCGGGATGATCAAAACTGTTTTATACATCCTGTCATAGTTCTTCTCTGTCTGATATGTTCAAAACGGTTTTGTACACGTATTGTACAAAACACCCCCACCAGATTACACCCACCAAGAGGTCTTGTCGACGCTGTTTAGTTGACAACTTGAAGTTGGTCGTCGCCTTTCTCAGCTGCCGTCCAGATCCTCGAGCGCCGCGCGGTCGCGGTGCTTCTTGGAGGCCTTGCGCAGCGCGAAGACCGGGTAGTTGTACACGTCGTCGTCCTGGACGGGGTCTTCCATGTCACCGCCGGTTGCGTGGATGGGCGTGAACGCCACGAGTCCGACGGGGCCGTCGCCGTTGACACCACCTGAGAGATGTGGCAGGTAGCGCAGAGACGACTGCTGCTGGCTCAGCGACTGGCGCGATAGCGGACGAGGCATCGTTGAGCTTGGTGGTTGAGAGGGAATCTCGACGGGCTTCTTGCGGTCGCGGCCGCCGCTGCGCGGGTTAGGCAGTGGCTTCGACGACGAGGACGATCCTATTAGCTTCGAGTCCCTTCGGCGTGACGTGGTAGAAGAGTCTTCCTCCTTGTGACCCAGTTCGGAACCCCAGTTTGCGAAGTCTTCCAGGCCGGAGCTGAAGTCGTTGACACACAGGGAGCTCTGGCTCTTGCGATTCGATATGCTCCCGCCCGAGCTCCTGTCGTCCTTGCGGCTTCCTTTGCGCGCACTCTTCTTGCGCCTTTCCTTGGTGGCAACTGACAGGTTCTTTTCTTCGGCCTTGAGAGGAATACGCGCGATGCTCACCCCTAAGGTGCGGTCAGTGGTTGAGGGTTTGATTCTGGAGCTCTCCATAATGTCAGAGCTTTCGTGCTTCTCCCCATCGGACCTGACACCTGAAGAGGGCCCGTGCTTCTCCCCCAACGATAGTGATACGGAGAAAGTCAGAGGCAGAGGCTTGACCTCAGCAAGAGCTTCGTCCTCTCCGCCAACAACGACGGTCGTGAGTCCTTCAAAGTACGGGTGCCGGAGACATTCCTCGCTCGTCAGGCGGTCCTCCGGGAGAAGCCGTAGCGTCTGCTCTAAAAACTGGATGCCTTTCTTGGACAAGCGACCGTTGAATTTGCGGTGCAGTGTTTCCGGAAACTTGACGTCCGGGATTTTCATACCAGAGAATCGAGGATTCGTCGCGAAAAGCTCCATGTGTCGCTTTGGCAAAGGTCCTAACACGCGCTGAATCAGATATAGCTGATCAATCTCGCTCTCTCCAGGAAACACGGGTTGGCCTTCAAGGAGCTCGCCCATGATGCAACCTATCGCCCACACATCTACCGACTTCGTATACTTGGTATCCGCCAACAGCAGCTCGGGTGCTCGATACCAGCGCGTTGCCACATACTCGGTGAGGTCGCTGGCAGCCGCAGCGCCGTTGGGACCACTCGCGATAGATCGTGCAAAGCCGAAGTCGCACAGCCGAAGCGATTGGTCTCCTGCTGAACAGTTCACGAGCAGATTCTCGGGCTTAATGTCTCGGTGGATGACGTTGTTCGCGTGACAGTGGTGGATTGCCGAGCAGAGCTGGTGGATGTACCTCCTCACAAGCTCACTGTCTATTCCGTTGGGTTTGTCCTCGAGCACTTCAAGCAAATTCTTCTCGACGTACTCGAACACTAGATAGAGCCGTCCCTTGCGCCGAAACGCTTCCTTAAGAGCGACAATGTTGGGATGCTTGAGCAGGCGAAGCATCTTGACCTCCCGCAGCGTCGTCTTCCGCACCATTGGATCATCATCCTCGTTCTCCTATAACTTCTTGATCGCCACGACCTCATTCGTTTCCTTGTTCCGGCATTTGAGCACGACGCCGTATGCACCTTCGCCAATGACACCCAATACTTCGTATTTGTTCATCGTCGCGGAGCTGTGTCGTGCCGCGTGCGCCGTGTCATCGACGAGCTGGGAACGCTGCCCAATAAGGTTTTCTCGTTGAATTCCAAATTTGGCGTCGACCCGAGACTGATCAGTTACTTTTCGCAATAACTAATGTACTCACATTAGTCGTCACTTCGTCGTTTGATTCTCAAGTGGGTGCTCGTCTTTGCGGCTTCTAAAGCGTTGCCTCGTTGCTGTCTTTGCCCTTCGCCTTTCTCACTTGATCCGCAAGCTGCTGATAAAGCTCCGTAATCACCGGATCTTCAGTCTTTGGTGGAGGCTTTGGATGCTCGATCGCACTCATCCTCTCGTCCTGCGACTCCAGCACGCGACCGATGCGCTTGATGCTTCTTTCCGCAGCCTCTCTGGTCTCAAACCCATCGATTGACACTTTGGCGCGGTGCTTCTCGCCGACGTCCGCGCCTATTTCAAATTTGTAGACTGCTCGCCCGGTGACCTTACTTGAGCGGCGTGTTAACTTGACGCTCTGAAGCATCTCTAGGTCGCCGATATTAGACGACGCGTAAGGCTCGGACGCGTCAGCACCCTGTAGAGAAATAGCGACTGCGGCCTGGATTTCCAATGTGACCATCGCACGGATGTGGCCCAACATAACATCGTGCAACGGTGGAGACTTGACCGACGCGAGGTCAGATGGTTGCTGGACGGCGAGAAACTCTCCGAATACAAGTTGGGCCAGCTCTTCCGTTATCCGATTGACCTGTTCAGGGGTTAAGTGCTGCAACGCTGGAAGACCGCACTGATCCAGGTATACCGAATAATCGAAGTCGCGCAGGATCATGGACGCGAATGCGAGGACCGATCTCTGCACGGTATCACAGGCAGAGTCTCGCGTCGAGCGGATCACCAGCTGCTTCATATATTCTTCCGCGACGATACCCACCGCGGTAGCTGCCGTATTATCCAAACTTCCGACCAGTTCGGGCAGTCGAGACGCTTTCACACTCGCCGCTAGGATGAGATAGTCCACGAGGTCCTGCAAACAAGCAGATCAGACTTCAGAACGTTGTAGACAGCACGGCAGCAGGGGCCTACCTCTGCTGGCATAGTCTCCTCGCGCTCTGATCAATCGTGGAAACAGAGGATTCGATGAGAAGATATTACTCATGTTGACGAGTTGAGCATGGACCACGCACCTCGTTCGTAGACTGCATTGTCGAGTGCACGACCGATCGAGGCTGTCGCTGTCTACACCACAAACACGATTAGATCTCTTGATCGATGGCAACACGTGGATAGAAACCCATACCTCTTGATCCGGTTCTTTGATTGCGTAAATTCGCCTGGCTCGCGTGGAGGGAGCCAGAATCGACTGCTGATAGGACTGCGACCGACTCCACGCGAGTCGCTCTTGCGGATGGTGGAAGAGTTGCCGCCCGCCCCACTGCGTAGCAGACGCGCCAGAGGTGTCTTCGAGCTCTTCGGTGCTTGTGCGGACCGACTCGCGCACCATGTCCAGGTCGTCGTCTTCGTCGCTCACCTCCACTTCCGACTCGCCGAACTCGTCCACTGTGACCGCCGCCAACGCGACTTTCCTGCTGTACAGCGACCGCACCGACGCGATGCCGGCGCGCCGCTTCGTGCGCAGGAGCTTCTCCCGGCGCTGCTTGCTCGCGCTGACGTCCTCGAGTATCTGCGTCGCGCGCTTCTCCTCGAAGCAGCTGCAGCTGTACTCGCCCGTCGCCGTGGGCTTCTTGTCGCCTTGCAACGCACGCCAGAGCTCTTGGTGCTGCTCGCACCGGCAGTGGCCCCCGCTGGGCTGGCGACAGCCCATGCACAGTGCGCAGCGCGTCGTGGGCGCCAGGACGCGGCAGTTGCAGGCGCGCGACTCGCGGCAGCGCGCGCCGCGGCGGCCGCAGACGCAGTGCTGCTCCATGCATCGCTGGCACGCGAAGCAGGCCTCGGCCGAGCCGCAGGCGCAGCGGCGGCGGCGCTTGGGCGCCGGCTCGACGTGCCGCTTCGTCACCACGGTCATGATGGTTCTGTGGAGGGCAAGCAAGGCGCGATGGAAACGGTAGAAATGATAGATTCCAGCTTCCATGGCATCTGGTTGGCTGAAATGAGGAGATGGGGAAGTTGAAGAGTTTGAAAGCCATCGGCCACGAGGAAACATGGGGAAGCTGTTCTGCGCGGTGGTCGCGGAGAAGAGAAGCGCGTTCTCCGTCAGGATCGATGCGAGCGAGTCCGTGGGCGACTTGAAGAAGGAGATCAAGAAGAGGATCGAGCAGTCAGTCACTTGTGACGCTTGTGCTTTGGAGCTGTTCCTCGCCAAGAAAGGGAGCGCGTGGTTGACCGAAAGTGAGGTCAAACACGTGACTGACACCAGCGGCCTGAAGCAGTTGAGTGCCGCTGGAGCGATGCTCCGCCTCGTTGGCTTGTCTGATGAGGACGTGAAGGTGGATGAAGACATGGAAGCGAAGGCAGCACAAGGAAATGGCCCTGTGAACGTG